>ML790617.1:245666-263457 GCA_009831015.1 Picea engelmannii | reverse complement strand
AATCTGCTTAATAAAGGCATAATAACCAAAAACTATTAATAAAAACCCACTTCATACAAAAATTTGGGCCGCAGCCCCCAAACCCCGGGCGCGCGCCCCCTTTATAGGTCACATGGACTATAATAGGGCCAAGCGCTATGCACTGGCCCCCCTCTTGGCGCGTTAGCTCCCGGTTCTTTGGCCGAGTTGGTAGGTCATATGGCCACGGGGCTAATCGGTTAACAAACCCCGCGCCCTCGTCGGTGTAGCTCCGGGTTCTATGGCTAGTGGTTACATGTGGCGCGTTCCGTCGAGGGCTGGGGCCAAGCCCCGACCCATTTTCCCACGGCTCGAAACTTAAACCGAAAACAAATGCATTTTATGCCGTTTACAAAGCAAGTTCCACCGGTTGCCCACACGGTTAGCCCGTTCAGTTAGGTCGTTGTCCACCGGGAGGTCGCGGGTTCGACCCCCGGCGACGCCAAAACAGTTTTACAAAGAACCTTTAAACCAATGACGGGGTGCCACGTGGTAGCCCAGGATTGGGCCACGTGGCACCCTTACCAACCAATGACAACATGCCACGTGTCATCCTGTGATTGGCCCACGTGCCCAAACCGTACTGCCACATCAACTTGCCACGTCATCTGCCGTACCGCCACGCGTCACTGCCGTACTGCCACCTGTCATCCCACGTGTCTGCCCTGTCAGCGTGCCACGTCAGCTGCTGACGTCATCCTGCCACGTGTCACCCTGTCAGTGGTGACACGTGTCACCTCAGTACTGGTCCGACCGTATGCCAAATATGCCAAATCCGTATGACACGTGTCGCGTCCTGGTGATGCCACGTGTCCCCTGTACGGACCTGCCACGTGTCGCCTTCTGGAGCCGCCACGTCACTGTACGGACATGCCACGTGGACTGTACGGACTGTACAGTCATCCCCTTTTTTGCCTGTTTGACTTTTCGGACAGAACGCGATATCTTCTCCATACGGACTTCGTTTGACGAAGTAAATATACCATCGGAATCAGGAAGACAAGACGGATGCAATGACACAAGTTTCATCGCATTCCGAGCACTTTCATTTTTGAGCATTTTTCAAGCCCTATCAGGCTTCTAGATCCGATTTTGGATCAGGGGGTGTGGACACATAATCGTCATACATTTGTACGTTTTTTCCATGTGTCACCCTCGCAGTGGTGACACTTGTCACCTTGACCCTTTTGACTTTGACCTTTGACCTAGTTGACTTGAACTTTGATTGGCCATATCTTTTGCATACAAAATCTATTTGAGGAGACTTTTGCGCCATTGGAAATCTATTGCCGAGCTCTATGCATTGGTGGTGTTTTAGAGAGAATTTGGGATGATTTATTTTTTAGCATTTCTAAACCTTTTTGGACCTCTGTGGATGTTCAAGATCCTCCTGGACCTCTGTGATCATTCCTAGATCCTCCTGGATCATTGGGGGACCAGGTAACCAAGTTGGAAAGCATCATCACAAATTGAAAATGTATGTCATGGTACCTTTGGTTTGTTTTTGTTGAAAGGAAATAGGCCACAAAGATAGCAATTATTGGCATTTAGAAGGTCAAGTAACCTAAGCATGAACTATTTATAGTGTTGCATATTGATTGGACATTATGAGGCCAAATATTGGAGGCTTCACTTATAAATCCATCCCAAGAACCAAATAACCAAAAAGAAAGCTTGAAGAGTCAAGGTCAAGGGAAAAGATGAGTTGCTTACTCCTGAAGTCCAAGGAGTAGTTGTTCAATGACTTACTACAATGGAGAATATCATCTCTCCCTATGAGACGAAGAGTGGGCTCATGCCAAAGGCAGCCTTTATTTAGCACTTATCTTCCATCTTGCAGTCCTCTTTCTTGGAGATCTGCTAGACATTGCTTGATGGCAACTAGCCTAGATTTAGAGAAGAAAAAGATCAAAAGGAGTTAAATATTTTGGAAATTAAGAATTTGCAAATGGAGAGACCTTGTGATTCCAATTAGATCCTAAGTAAATCTCTTTTGTAAATGTTGTAATAAGCATTTAATTGTTTTAGCAATGAGTGAATAGTCCAAAAATTCTTCTAACTTAGAAAATGGAAATGAACCATTGTGATGCTTGGCTTTCCAAGATAGCCTATTAAATATGAAGACTTGTGGAGAAAAAGGAATTCAAAGGAAGAAAACTAGAGAAGAAATAAAGAAGCAGAGCAATGGTAAAACATGAAGGACTTGGTAAAAGAAACTTGTTAGATGATTGAAGACCATCTTTGAACCAAAGCCATCTACAATTTTCCCACTGATTCAAAATATAAGGAATTTGTGTAACTCACCTTTGTGACTATTTCTCAGCATAATAAAAACACTATTGAAAGTTGGTTTTACTGTTTAGGTTTTCAAAATAAAAGCTCCATGTATGTGCATTTTTTTTTTGTGGTTGATTGCTGTGTGGACGTATTTTGTGCAAAATTGAATTATTTCTAATTCGTTTTAATATATTCTTGCATTCCTTTATCTAAACCACAAGAACTATTTCAGAGATGCATTGCATTCCTATCTCTGTTGATAGAGGAAGAACTAAACCACAAGAACTATTTCAGAGCTGCATTGCATTCCTATCTCTGTTAATAGAGGAAGAACTATTTCAGAGCTGCATTGCTTTCCTATCTCTGTTAATCTGTTAATAGAGGTTTGAGTAATTACTTGAACATTGGAATCGTTGGTTGCTAGGTTTGATTATTGGCTAGATCGCTGGTTCATGCCTTGTGTAATTGCTGTGCAATAATACCGTCATTGTGCTTTCTTTGCCCGTTAATTAATGAGCCCGTTGATTTTTGTTTTTCCTGGGTCGTGGTAGTGGAACGCAATAGCAATTTCAACAGTTGAAATGTGGTTTGCCATTCCCTGTAACAGCCTTGTCATTTTGGATTAATTGCTGGTGAAGAGGTTTTTGCTTGTGTTCTGTGTGAACGTACCTACAACCACCCTGATTTACTCGTTCAAATAGATCCAAACGCCATTGTTTGACAGTGTCCACATGCCAAGGTTTTACTTTACTTCCAAACCACATCTTAACATTATATCCCATTCAAAAAAAAATTATGTGCGGAATTCACCATCTCTCACATCATTCAAACCCTAAGATGATATTATATTCAAAATGTTCTTCTGTATGGAATTTTATGATATTCTATTCAAAATGTTCTTCTGTATGGAATTTGGGAAATATTGTGAGGAAACTTATCCACGTATTAACTTTATAAGATAGTTTTCATATCGTCATAGCAACTATATCTGTATTAAAATAAAAATGGGAAATAAGCAGCCTCCTTGTTCATTTTACTTGATTTAAATTTTATTGAATGACTTTGTGACATTGACTTCTGTGAAATTGGTTTTTATTTTTATATGATGATTTTGTTTTTCAATTGACGATGACTCTTATAAAATTCATTGGGAAATATATGAGAAACATAAGTTATCTGAAAAATAGTACTGTTGCTGAATCCTGCTGACTAAAATTTATCAGTTGATCAGGATGGTCTTTATTTCTGTGGCGTTAATGTATTCTGCATTCTCCCCCTTTTGGCCGTCTGGTAACTTGGTCTTCTCTTCAGAGTTTGTGCTCTGAGCTCCATTAATTTGCACTCCTTTCTCTGGATCCAGATTGTTCCCGTTCTGTACACCTCTTGTTTTCTTTCTATATATGCAGTACAACACTAGCTGAGCCAATGCCAACGGAGAACCGATCACGTTTGGGGTCTACAACCACGCCCACCAGGTGAAATATCAGATTCTGAAACAAATATATTATAACCGATACTGCAGGATAATGCAAATTTGTTCTTACCGCAAGGAAGATATCTCGGCTCAGAGCACCATAGGTCATCCACATAATGCAGTTGATAAAAGCAAAAAATGACAAGTAGAAAGGCATGAACTCCACACTTTTTGTTTGAATCACCAGCTTCTGCATACAGTGATCAAATTATTTAAATCGACATGTTTCTGCAACGTAGAATGGTCGTCGTAATCGGTCCAAAGAATTGGTTTGCTATATGTAAAAAAAATTCAAGTTTTCCACTTTCAGAAAAGATCTAAATTTCAAAACTCGTTTATAACACTAAAAATAATGAAATGTATATAACATGAAAATATATTCCACAACATTATAAATTACTCACCATGGCAACAAATGGAGCACTGTACAAAGAAATGGACGACAGTATTCCCACTATTCCTATCATGAATTTGCGATTCTTATGGTCGTGAAGAGAAAAGAAAGATATTGCTGCCATTACACCGAACAACACCAGGACACACCCAACCATCCTTGCCACCTTTCGCTGAAATCATGAATAAATATTATTTTATATGCATGAAACATTCATAAGAGGTTGAGGTTAAGTTGGTGATCAGAACACAAAAAATAAAGAAAGAGAAATTGAGGATGATCAGTGTACATTTTTTTTGCAATTCTTTCATATGATCCATAAATCTTGCAATAATTAAAACTATAACTGTGAATGTGAATATAATGTATTGTTTTTTTTTAATTTTTCATACGATCCATAAATCTTACAAAACCTTAGCTGTGAACAGTTTATTTTTTATTCTAATATCATACCTTAAACTTGGGTAGAGCATAAACAATATAAGTGCAAATGGCGAAACACTCTGGAACAATTCCAACGCCATTAACAGTGGAGACGAGGAAGTTCTCCCAACCATTACTGACCACAGGGAACCCATACCATGTATAGATTAAACAGTTGAAGAGAGCAATTAGGTATGGGGTGCACGAGTACTGCCCCACAGATTTCTCTTTTATCACTTTCATGAATGTGAGCCTGTTTGAAAGATAATTTCAGTATTTCAAAAAATGTTATTGATAGTTGAATTTGAATAATAATAATAATAATTTATTTTTAAGATCATCGCCAAGTTAAACACTAAATTGATATACATGCCTTATCCTCTCTGAATATAAACAATAAATATACAATTACTTACACAGGTGCTCCATACAGAAGTAAAGAGGTAACGTTTCCTGTCACATATATATTTGAGATGTTCATATTCATTCAATGAAAACAAACAACTAGATATTGACAAAACATGCCTTTCTGTTTGCTTTACTAATCTAAGGAAACACAGACAGGCAGGGTGAAACAGATACCAATGATTCCAACAGCCAGACGTATATGATCTTTCTCCATCCTGTTCTTCCTCTGAAAGGAAGTGACTCAGAGAAAGGTAAAGTTAGTCTGCTGGACCTGCTGGCTTGGCAGACCAAAGCAAATTTTATAGGCTGGCTCATTCAAATTGAAAGATAAAGGAAAATGAAGTTACTGTTACGTGGTGGAGAAGTATCAAATTTGATGAATAGGGCAGAAATTCATAATTGGAAAATCAAATAGACTCATAGAAGTAAGATAATTGTTCATCCAGATCATGTATGCAAGAATCCAATCCAACCCAACCCAGCGCCAGCCATAATCCAACTCAGCGCCAACTACGCTTAGAAGAAAAAATAGATTTTCTCAGTCATTTTCTCAAAAATTTAGTTCTACCCCTATTCTAATTGGTGCGTGGAAGAAGATCTTTTTACTGCATACAGACCTTGTACGCAAATTTCAACTATGGCGTCCAGGTGTAATCAAGTTGACGCGTAGAAGAAAGATAAAGATGTTTTTTTCTTTATGCAAGTTATGTTGGGCAAGAATTCTATTCTTCTACCAGCTCCAATTATATTTAATAGCACAATCAAAGGTTGTTGGTGTAGATTCATGGGAAAGAGAGAGCGAGCCAATACGAGAAAGCACCGGACCTGAAAAGTAAGAAAGCTCTGGTATTTCGATATTTTCGCCCACTCACTTCCGAAAAAAATCGAACTCTCTAGAAAAAAAAAATGTCTAATTCTATATCATAAAAATCTTTATTTTTGATGTCAACCAATCCGCAATCTGCTGCTGAAGGTAGGTTGATAGAATGTCAGTGAGCATGATTTGATCGTACAGTGAAAATTCACATGTGAAAGTGAAGGCTTTCTCTAACTGTTCTAGTATCGTAGAGTGAAAATTGATATGCTAGAGTGAAGGCTTTTTCTAACTGTTACAGTATTTTTTTTAGGATTTCTATGATATAAATCAATTGCATTTTTGATGTAGAAATGAGTTCTGTTAGCTAAAAAAATTTCTGAGCATTTAAATTGTACAGAATTAATCATTTAAATTTGTAGATCCAATAATTTTTGTCAAAATATAGCCTATAATTTAACAAAATAACATTTTATAATTTAAATTTTTTTAAAAGATTTTGTCATTTCTTAAACTTTAAAAAGTTAAATAATTTTTCATACATGGTGCACCCATTATCCAAGTGGCATCATGATATTGATAGGAAGTAGGTTCATCAAATGTAAAATTTCTCAAACTTTAATATATAATAATAGTAATATTTTATATCATACACATATGATTAAATAATTTAACTTTAGCATTTAACATATATATTATTTTTTTAGTGTTTTTTATTACAAATGGTTGTAAAAATAATAATAATAGTAATATTTTATATCATATACATATGATTAAATAATTTAACTTTAGCATTCAACATATATATATATATATATTTTTTAGTGTTTTTTATTACAAATTGTTGTAAAAATATGGTTGTTTTTGTTTGGGACAAAAAAAATTATATTAAAAAATAAAAACATACATATTTAAGTCCTTGGTACAAGTAATTATTACTTGTAATTTAGCTTGCCTTACATTATCTATACTTTTGGAATTTCATCACAAAAAGTGAATATCCTTTCCTAAATTTTCATTTACCCCTTTCTACATACATCCAACAAGTTTTGCTTGGAATCTAAGATTAAAGATGGAAAGACATTTCCTCCGAGACCTTCATAAAATTAGTGCATGATAAAAGCTCATTTGTCCAGCTCAATAACTTTCTTTGATAAATCATGTGCCAAAGTATTGAGCTCTGTGAAGATGTGAGCGATTGAGTACCACTCCAGATTAGATAAAAATGAACAAATCTACGACATCAAAGTCTTAAGCCTCAGTACCTGTAGTTGAAACTGCCCATTTACCTATTCTATTGCCACTTTCGAATACCCCAAAATTTGAACCTTTCTTAGATTGAGGGAATTTATGAGAAATAGGAGGGCCCACAAAGCAGAGAGCTCTTCCTTCATATTTGTTCCTTTATTAGCAACAAATCTTACTTTGAAAAAATGAGAATCGGAGATGTATAAAACGTCCCCCGCACCATAGCATGGAGGGTGTCCCTAGCATGCCCCATCGAAAAAACCCCAAGGAATTCCCTCCACTAATGCAGACATTGAGGGCTTTCTTGACTTGTGGTTTTTTGTCTCGAGCTTGAATTATTGAGTTAACTTCACAACTAGTCCCTCAAGGACTTCTGCAGAAATAAAATCATTCTAAAAAATAAGAACATTTTGCGCCCACCAGAGAAAAAAAAAAGAAAAGAATAATACCCTTGTTTCCCTCATCAACCTTCCACCTTTTTAACCATTCTCTTAGAACCCCACTTGGGGCGTGCCCTCAAAATTTGAGTGCATTTTTTGTAGTCGACCATGCTCGTTGAGCGAAAGAACAAGAAACAAACAAATGTTGCATTTTTTCCATTTCTTCCATACACATAATGCATCTGCTTGGTCCTATCCATCCTCTTTTTAGACCATTATCCCAGGTAGGTAATTTATTTTCCAGAGTCAACCAGGTAAGGAGATTTGACTTTAAAGGGGCATGGGTTCCCAAAACAAAAGACTGCCACCATTTATGTTCTTCAACAAAAGCCTTCTCAATAGTCACTATATATCCTATCTTCTCTATGAAGCTCCATGATTTTCTCTTCCACTCCCAACACATAGTCCTCTTCCTCCTCCTGTAACTTGATAAAAGAAAATGTAAATGCCTCCCATCTATCCCCCTCATGTAACATCCCTAGTTCTAATCCTTATGAATTATAATGTAATTGTATAAATGTGAATTAGACTGGTGAGCTGATGTGTTTGGGCCAAGAGCTCGTATTGATTTAATTTGGCTACGACAAAGCAATGTAATATGTGAATGGTATCTCTATGTTTTAATAATAAAAATGTGACTCCAACTGCTAAGGGGGAATGTAAAAGATATGGGGGTTGAATTAATCTACAAGAGAGGGGAGTGTCTAGGATAATGGCCAAGAGGGGTCCAAGGGGGAAATACCCATGTATATTAATTTAACTCATTTTTCTGAATTTTCTTGTTGTATATGAACCTTCCCATTTATGATTAAGTGTTCCCAAAGCCAATCATTGAATACATGTAAGAGGGTGGGTGTGAGTGGTCACATCCTAGAGTTATTGGGCACATGGGGGTTGAGTACAATTAGCTTGGGGAAGAGTGTGGGTCAAAAAATGCAAGCAACAAGAGAGGAAACTCATATGGTTTGGGACAACAATTTTTACATAAGCAGTATTTGAGTGAGTCAAGTGGTGTGCATGGGAAAAAAAAGGAGAGGGGAAGAAAGAGAGCTTGGAGTTGGTGTAGCCATGGAGGGAACACTCTGGAGCGTAACTGGAGCGAATTGGAGATGGAAAACTAAAGAGCCAGGTTGCCAGGCCTGAAGAGTGAACTCGTGTGTGAGTTTCACTAAAACAACAATTGTTTGTTGTTGGTTTGTTGATAGTTTTCCTAGTAGAAATTTCCCTTGAGTTCTCAGGTGAGAGATTCCTAGTTACCTGTTCCAGAGAGACCCTGATAAACGAATGACACATTCCTTGGGTTATCCCTAATAAATAGATGGTTCATACCTTGGGTTATCCATGATAAACGGACGATACATCCCTTGGGTGATCCCTAATAAATGAATGGTGCATTCCTTGGGTTGGGCAAGTCAAGAGGAAGAGAGCTGGTAGAAAAATAGGGATAGTTGTAGGAGAATATCAGTTGGATTATGATTTTTATGAGTTGCGAGTGGACTATGAGAGACCACCCTCTTTTTTGGATTACTAGCCTCAACTCGGGGGGTGACTAGTTGTTGAGATTTGGAACAGTTAGTCTATGGTTGGGTGGAACGTTTGTTCCAAGAAGTTGGTTGGACAATTCTTGTTTAAAGATACATGTTTTATCTTGTACTAGGTTATTTACATGTGTTATTGTTGTACATGAACTCTGTGTAAATCAAAATGACTTATATGTTGTTGTAATGAGAGGTTTAGCCACATTTCATGTTGATTATTAGCATGCTTTAGATGCCTTTGTTTTTATGTGTATTATGAACCATAAAGTCCCTCAGTTGAGTTGTGGAACATTACACTATGTTATCAGAGTCATAAGACTGATAATTTTGTGTGGTGTGACCCAGCCTGGGTGGCTGGGTACGTTACAAAGTGGTATCATAGCCCAATTTTAACACTGAGCTTGGATGGGCCGAGTCAGCATAATGTTGGAGTGGAAATTCATAAAAAATTAATTATGGATTATGTCTGCAACTTGTTTATTTAAATTACTGCAATAAAATTGAGAGAAATTTCATGGGTAATGTGAAGAATTGAGCCTCTTTTGAAAATTTGAATATAAGCAAAATCAGAAAAAAATGGGTATTTTTTCATACAATGATGTTGGCATGACATGGGGGCCATGTGTCAGTTGACGTGGTAGAAGAAGGAACTGTACTTCCACAGTGGTAGGTACATGTTGGATGGGATGACAATTGGCGAGTAATGTGGATGGGATGACACAGTTGGTGGGCGGTAAAAATGTTAGTCCCAAGGATTAGTCGCGTAGATGGGTGGATGGAGTTCCAAGAGTAAAAGAAATATGGGATCACTCGAACCCATGGTGAAAATTTTGAAATTTGACTAATTACCAAGACTCCGGGTGTGAAGAGAATGGTGAGTCCGTGTAGATGGAAAAATGGTTAAGTGTTGATACTTCTCGGATGGACTTATGAAATGAAGGTTACGGGATTATGAGTTCGCGAGTCTGTGAGTTTGCGTAGATGGAAAATTGGTTAAGTGTTGAGACTTCTCAGATGGAATTATGAAAGGAAGGTTACAAGATTATGAGTCTGTGAGTCCGCGTAGATGGAAAAAATGGTTAAGTGTTGAGACTTCTCGTATGAACTTATGAAATGAAGGTTACAAGATTATGAGTCTACGAGTCCACGTAGATGGAAAAATGGTTAAGTGTTGAGACTTCTCGAATGTACTTATAAAATTAAGGTTACAAGATTATGAGTCTGTGAGTCTGCATAGATGGAAATATGGTTTAGTGTTGAGACTTCTTGGATGAACTTATGAAAGAAAGGTTACAAGATTATGAGTCTATGAGTTCGTGAGTCCGTGAAGGAAAAAAATCTAACTGTTGGTGGTGGGTTCATGTAAGGTATGAAGAAGAGATATGACTTAGATTTGTGTTGAATCCATTGAGACAGATCAATGGAGAAGATCTAATCAAGAAATGATCAGACGGTTGCTCAGCGTTGCTACTATGTTGCACGTACTAATGAATATTCCTTCATTGTTTTTCCACCATAACTTTTAGCTCAGAGCTTAGATTTGAGAAAACAAATAGTCATTGGAAAAGTATTGAGGAGTAGAAGACATTTGTCAACCCATAATATTAAGTTCGGCATTATAATTGCTCAGAAAGTGATAAAAGATATTGTCGTGGAAGCAAGAAGAGTGGAATGGGAAGCATGTAAATATTGTAACTTTTCTCTTAGAACTCAGATTGAGGCAAGAGTACAGTCATTAGAAAAATGTTTCAAAGAGGAATGCATCTAAGGAGATCATTTTTTTAATTTGGTTCGTTGTGTCCTTCATCAATTGGGATAAATACTGACCTGCAACATTAATTGACAAAATTGATATACTATGCATAATTCTAACATAAGTGGTTACTTGCACATGGTGCAAAGTTAGAGGTATAATCAAGTAGATTCAAGCCTAGGATTGAATATCAAAGTAATGAAAACATGGAAGATCTTGTAGAAGTTGGTTGAGGCAATAAAGAGCTACAAGAAAAGTAACGAAAAGTGGAATTGGATTCCTACAGCCATGTATTTACCTGATGTGAAGATTTTTCCAAATAGTGTCAAAGTTTGGAGAAACCTTCCCAATGATAGAGGTGAGTGCCAAAGGTGATTGTTGTGTAATTAAGATTGCAGATGCTTAGGATAGTATGTAGGCATAAGCCTAGAGGCACACTTGAAGTGCAATATTTTTGACACATAAACAAATGTTAAGCTTAGTAACCTGACATTGCCATTAGGCAGAAGAGCACTCAGTAGAGAGTGTTGTGTGAAAAAGATTTTCTAGAAAGAGGATAATAACACAACACTGAGCATTGTCTGGTTCTGTTCCAGATTAATCTTATTGTCCATTGGATAGGAAAGAGGTCAAGCTTGTTGCAAGAGGAGGTAAAAGGACATCATGAGATGAGGTGTGACTCATGAAGTGGAAGAGTCATCTCTGAGTGCAAGAAGAAGGGGTTGTTAGATATCATCTAACAACTCCTGTCTAAAAATCACACAAGAAAGAGAGTTTCCTTTATTATCAAGGTGTAGAGAAAAAGTAGAGTATAGGAACAATGAAGAAGTGTGGCTTTTTCATTTGGAGCAGCGTGGTCTTGAGTGGCCAAGTAGTGTTTCACAATGAATCACTTAATGAAGTGAAAAAAAAAAATACTTAAAATTGAACTAAGCCATGGATGGCAAGGACTATTAGAAAGATGAAATAAAAGAAATGTTTCGAAATATTGAAATGTTAATCAATAATAATGGTGTTTCAAGACCAATGTGGTCAAGGAAATGAAAGTGGTTAATTAGATTGCAATATTAATATTCAACGAGATTAGTGTATGTTATAACACTATGGATATTAAGAATTATAGCCCAAAATATGTTGGGATAGTATTCTTTTACATAAATGAAGTTATAGTTGTGAGATGACAACACTAGTGGACCTAGTGGCTCGAAATGCAAAATGGCCAAGTAAGGCTTGGCTAGCAAGTGTAGAATAGGGGCCAGTGGTGAACATTTAAGAAGAATGGCAGTGCACATGGTAGCAAGGTTCTACAAGAATTTAGGGACAACCATCTACAATGACAATCAAATAATTTAATTAAAAATGAAATAGATATGCATTGGAGTGCATGGTAGAATTGGTGCATAATGCATAGAATAAAGATAGAATGCATGTGCTTAAGCTAGGAATGAAAGATCAAATACTTGTTGCATATTGATGTGTGTTTGTGAAATTTTAGGGGCTAAATTTCGCTCATGGTCTAATTTTCCATGGTTTTTCCAAAAACGAGATTCGCTATTTTAAAAATGATTCGCCCAAATTCTATAGGATAAAATTATTTTACTTTAAAAATCGCCAAAATTTTATAAAAACTATATAAAATACTTAGAAATTTGAATATTTTTTAAAAAATATCGCCAAACATTAATAGTTGACATATGAAGGATTAATAATATTCGCCAAGGTTTCTACATTTTAAAATAAATTTCCATCCTTAAAATCATCGTTGGTGCATTACATGCATGAACATGTTGGTGGCATGAATATAAACTAAGAGTAGTCTATTGACATATAATGAAGACGAAGATATAAAAAATGAAATATATAGAGATATTGCAATAAACATAGACATACAGTAATGCACAAATTGTATTAATGAGAGATTGTATAGAAACTGTAAAATTACAGAGTGAATGACTTGCTAGAATGGTGGCATCTTATCTCTGAGAAGAGATTTGATGTCTACGCTCATTCAAAAGAAGATGATGATGTTTACAATGAGGCTCTAGAGGCATTTTTAACATAAATAAAATCCCAAACCCTAACCTCAGAAGATGAAACAACAAAAGGTTTGTGGGCCCTGATGGGGGTAATTGGTACGACAACTTCCCAAGGGCGTAACTTTTGCATACGATCTTTGTTTGGGGCGCACAATAGCTCGTTTGAAAGGTCTATCTGAGGACTACACATTTTTACATCACACGATGGATAAAGCCTACAATATGACTATGGCAGACCCAAAAAATGTTGTTTAGGGCCTCTAAACAACCTCAAAATTTTAGGAACCAAAAAGCTATAGAAAAACTGCCAAGGTGGAAACCCTTGTTTTGAGAAAGTGGAATAGGTGGGTGGCCACTGATTTCCGCCTGGATCAATACTCACCCCTTAGGAAGCAATGGTATCCATTGCGTGAAGTCCAGTTGGAAGCTTTTGTTGAATATGAACCTTGGTGAGTTGTGTGCCTTGCTGAAGAAGTTGTCTTGCTTAACTTGTTGAAGGTTGTTATGAACCTATTGTTGGAGGGGTTGGATATATTTAAACAATCTAGTTGCATGATTTTCCAGAGTATGGGAGGAGTCTTTCGGTGAAGATCCAGCATGAAGAACATGAAGGTATTTATCATAAATTGGTTTGACTGGGAAGTGTGGAGGCACCCCCGTAGGTGCAATAGGAATATCTTCGTTCTCTTCTACAATATTTTTGACCTGCTTCTGCTAGATAGAAGGGTCTTGGGCCGAGGTTGTAGTGGTTGCAATTTCCTTCTCTTATGACCAGGTTGTGAAGAGGCTAAACTTTCTGGTATGAGAGATTACTTTGTGGCATTTTTTTGTTGGGACAATAGTCGAAACTACCTCTGGTATCCTATTGGGTTGACCCCCTAGAGTAACAATGATGCTATGAGGTCGAGACTCATAAAGAGAATGACACCTCCACATATATGGTTGGCCTAATAGAAAATCATAGAATACTAGTGGGGAAAAATCACAAAGTACCTGATCCTTGAAGGGATTGATGTCGTATGGCAGGCGACACTGTTGGCTGACATGAAGATCTCATCCTTGGCGGACCCATCCGATATTGTATGGCTACGGGTGTGGGGTTGTCGGGAAATACATCTTATTGACGACCTCTGCTGAGATGAGGTTCTTCTGGATTCCATTATGAACAACAAAATGCAACGAGGTCCCCTTCACCCACATCTGTGAATGGGAAAGGTACTCCCACTCCTCAGGATCCTCTGGTTCTTCTGGTTGTATTGTTGCGGTCATGATAGTAGTAGTGGGATTTGCATCAATTATCTATCTCCTTTTATTATTGTATAATTCAGAGTTCGAGTTGGGGATCGGCTTTGTTTCTTTGAGCTTGGACACCAATGACTGTTTTGAGAGTCATTCATCGGTGTTGTTCCAAGGGATTTTAAGGAAGTCACACCACTTCCTAGTGTCCTTCTTCACCTTCCCGTTGTTCTTATTTTCTTGCGGCTTGGACTGGTTGTCTTGAGGTTGGTTATTCTGTGGATTAGGGTTTCCTTTACCATACTTTGGTTGTTGCATATTTGCATACCCAAAGTCTCCCTTGTTCTGGTGCTTAAATTTTTTCTCGATTTTGACAACATATCGATAAGCTGCTCCCAGTGATGAGATGTCCAGAAAATCCATTTCGGTTCAGATGTACCTATGTAGAGCCCCGCGATATTTTAGAACCAGATGTCGCTCAGAGTCTTTGATACCCATCTTGGTGCGCAAGGTATGGAATATATTTGTGAACTCTGACACTGTTTGGTCCCACTTTTGATGTAGTGTGATCCATCTCATGTACTGGTCATCATAGTTTCCCACAGAGTTATATTTCTCCTTGACTGCATCCATAAAAAAATCCCAAGTGGGCTCGACCCCAAATATTTCAGACTCCTCTGTGGAATTTTTCTCCTGGTAAATTTCCAACCAATGTTTGACATGGGGGAGATCCTTAAGGAGTACAAAAGTGATCTTTTCTCTATTGGAAAAATTGTGAATAGAGAAATAACCTTCTGGCAAATTTAACCATTTTCCAAAGCATCTACATTGATTTGACCTTCAAATATGGGAATATCAAAATCAACTTGTACCTTGAATAGAGTAGCATCTCCAAAGTGACTTCTTGATGAAGACGTGCCTATTATTGTCGACAATTATTGAAGTATTTGGGAAAAATTCTCCAACATCTCGTTCCTCTGTTGCGCGAGGGATTCCGCGAGCAATAGCTTGATGGGATCTTTTCCTCCCTCATTCCTCTTATCTTCCACCATGGGAGGCCACTTGGGTTGGTGAGAGCAGTTTCCCTCAAGAGAAACTAGCTCGAGACCCAACTCTCTATACATTGAGCTCATCGGGGACATGCATTAAGAAACAAAAAGGAGTAGCTTGCTCTGATACCAGTGATCCATATTATTTTCAAAATGAAATGAAGACAAAGATATAACAATGAAATATACAGAGATATTGTAATAAACACAGAGATATAGTAATGCACATTTTTTATTAATGAGAAATTGTATAGGAACTGTAAAATTACAGTGTGAATGACTCACTAGAATGGTGGTGGATTATCTCTGAGAAGAGATGTGATGGCTATGATTATTCAAAAGAAGATGATGATATTTACAATGAGTCTCTAGAGGCCTTTTTAACATAAAGAAAATCCAAAACCCTAACCACGGAAGATGAAACACCAAAAGGTTTGTGGGCCTCGATGGGGGTAGTTGGTATGTAAACTTCCTAAGGGCATAAATTTTGCATACAATATTTTTTTGGGGTGCACGATAGCTTGTTTGAAAGGTTTATCTGAGGAATACACATTTTTTCATCACACTCTCGCTAAATCTTACACTATGACATTGGCGAGCCCAAATAATGTTGTTTAGGGCCTCAAAACGGCCCCATAAGTTTAGGACTTGAAAAGATGTAGAAAAACTACCAAGGTGGAAACCCTTATTTTGAGCCAGTGGAATAGGCGGGTGGCCACTGATTTCCTCTTGGATCAGATATTTGAATAAAAATAAAGATGGATTGTGTATCTAGGAAACATGATTACAACCTGATGATATTGTTGTTTATGGTATCCATCCATACAAAGACAAAACGAGGATGGTGGGAATGTTGATTAAGATATTGGAAAAAAAGAGTCAGTGAGCTTCTATAAAGTACCAGTTGATCTGGTAGCATCAAGTAAATTGATTATAGTTGTATAGGTATACATTTAGGGTTGTTATGACATATAAATGTTGAATGGAATTGAGGTAAGAATTCCCTTAGTTGAATCTCAAAATTTGAATTGATGTAAAGGAAGAAAGCCTTGAGTACGGAAATAATATTTGTTGCTTGAATGCATTTATGAAAAACTAATTGAATAATGTGTTATGTTGGTTATGAGGACATAACCAATTTATGTCAGGAGACATTACTCCTGTTATAGAAATGAATACCATTAGAGATGGTCATGTGTGAGGCCATGATGTTAATGTATATGGAAAGAATATAGTGTCATCTAAGTGCATAATGGTTATCCCCTATGTGACTGAAGTTTGGACTGCAAACTTTTTTCCTACACTAAATAGAACTAAGGGATGATGTCCTAGTGTTTTGTATAGGTTGAAGAGTATACAAAGGATCAGACAGGTTGTGGGGAAGAGTTTGGATGAGGTATTGAGGAATGGGCCATACTTTCTAACTCACATGGTGAATACATTACATGAACATAGGGTATTCCAGAGTCAATGCAAGGATGCATTGTGTAGATGGGGCCATGATTATTGGCACAGTGGTTTTACATATTGGTAAAGTTTGATTGCATTACGAAAATCTTGGTGTGATGATAATGTGTATATAGTGAATGCTAGTTCCATTCTAGATAATCTAATTAATGGATTAATTTTGTTTTTAATATGAATAATAGTTGGAAGTGATGGAATTTTTTAGATTACTATAATTCTGAAAATCACTTCATGGACTGAATGCAAATATTGTGCATGAGATATTAACAACGTGTTTGGTTGCAAGAAATTTGACAAAATTGCAGGAAGAATAGCCTTGGATATGGCAATAATGTAAGCCCATAAGGAAGACTAATATATACCATTGCAAGAGCCAAACATAATGAGAAGAAATCTCATGCATGGGAATTTTTATTTTCCTATATAAGCAGATTTGAAAATTTTATAATTGGAATTTGTTATGATATGCTAACAATTTGTTTGGTTGCATGGAATTTGAGAAAATTGCAGGAAGAATAGTCTTGGATATGGAAATGGTGTAATCCATAGGGAAGATTGATATATGTTGCTGCAAGAGCCAAACAATTATGAACAAAAAACTCATGTTGGGAATTTTGATTTCCTGGGTAAAATAGATTGGAAATTTTATAATAAAAATTTGTATGATGATGTCTCATATTAACTGTATGCATGTGACGTAGATAGGATGATTGCCATAGGTTGTGTATTGCTAGTGGAAATCGAGCAACAAGTTGGCATTTGTCTGCTGTTGACCCAAAAATCTGCTCTGGGCTCAACATGGTGTTTTACACAGTTACTTCTACATAAACTCCCCTTGGTGCTATGGTTCCAGTCAAAGACAGTGGCGGGGGTCATAGTTACTGTGGCCTCTGCCCTTGAAAGAGTATCAGTTGGGTGCACTCAGGGACTTGTGGGCCTTCCCATGGCATTTCCTCCTCATGTCAAAACTGTTCTATTCAAGGGGTACAACACTTTCAAGTGGCATGGATCGAAACAAGCTTTTCAACAAGCTATCATGGTCTTGATTCCAACTCAGTATGACCCATATGAGACACGCAAAGTCAAAGTCACCCGAATGGGCCAAACTAATAGCTGTAGCTTCCTGGTCTGAATCTGTTCAGATGATGGTATCAAAGGGAAAATCAAACCCAAACATGGTGTAGGGAAGTGTGAGACCTTTCCAACGGTATATCCC
>ML790617.1:210787-245566 GCA_009831015.1 Picea engelmannii | reverse complement strand
ATAAATTTCATCCCCCAGGCCATTTCGGCCATCCAGGAAGCTAAGGAAGGATAACACCCAAGGTGGGTGGTCCTGAGAAGGACTTCTTGTAAGTCTTTCACCTTTATTCTTCCCCTTCTTTACCGCCTCAGGCGAAGGACCACCTGTGGTGCGGGTAGCCTCTGCCTCGTGCCGAGCTACCAAAGAGGCTGTAACCGGCTTCACAGCCGGATAGGTCGGATCCGTCCCCTACGGACAGATTTTGCTTATAACATCTGCAAGAGAACACCTTGGCAAATGATGGATCGCCTAAGGAACTGTATATCAATGAAAGGGATGCATGGGCCTAGAGGGTATGTATAGCTTGAAGAAGAAAGTTTTCATACTTGCAGAAGAACCAGTTTATCAAGCCTGAAGAGTGCACTGTTGTGTGAGTTGCACTACAACAACAAGGTTTCTACTGCTTATTTTACTAATATTTTTCCCAGCAATGAGTCCCTTGAATTCCCAGTAGTGATATTCCTACTTACATGTGCCAGGGAAACCCTGATAAACGAATGGCACATTCCTTAGGTTATCCCTGATAAACAGATGGTACATCCCTTGGGTTATCCCTAATAAATGAATGGTGCATTCCTTGGGTTGGGTAGGTCAGGAGGAAGAGAGCTGGTAGAAAAATCGGGATAGTTGTAGGAGAATGTCAGTGGATTATGTATATGTGTGCCTTTATATTTATGATTTTGGGGGTTGGAGTACCTGTGTATCTGTGGTATTGGGGATATAGTGCTTGTGTAATTTGTTTAGGTTGGAATGTTTGTGCGATTTCGGTCCAAAGAGCCTATATGATGATTATCTGTTGGGGAGACAGAATTATAAAATGAAATTACACCTATGGGGTGTTGTGCACTGCAGACAATGAAAAAATAAGGGGAAGGGTATGTAACATCCCCAATTCTAATCCATGTGAATTATAATGTAATTGTATAAATGTGAATTAGGTTGGTGAGTCAGTGTGTTTGGACGAAGAGCTCGTATTGATTTAATGTGTCTATGACCAAACGATGAAATTTATGAATTGTATCTCTATGTTTTAATAATTAAAATGGGATTCCAACTGCTAAGGGGACATGTACAATAGATGGCGGCTGAATTAATCCACAAGAGAGGGGAGTATCTAGGATAATGGCCAAGAGGGGTCCAAAGGGGAAATACCCATGTATATTAATTCAACCCATTTTCCTGAACTTGCTTATTGTATACGAACCCTCCCATTTCTGATTGAGTTTTTCCAAAGCCAATCATTAAATACATGTAAGAGGGTGGGTGTGAGTGGTCACATCCCATAGTTATTGCACACATGGGGGTTGAGTAGAATCAGCTTGGGGAAGAGTGTGAGTCAATAAAGGAAAGCCACAAGAGAGGAAACTTGTATGGGTTGGGACAATAAGTTTTACATAAGTAGTATTTTAGTCAGTTAAGTGGTGTGCATGGGAAGAAAAAGGAGAGGGAAAGAAAGCGAGCTTGGAGCTGGTGCAGCCATGGAGGGCGAACTCTAGAGCGTAACTAGAGCATAACTAGAGTGAATTGGAGATGGAAAACTGAAGAGATAGGTTTTCAGGCCTGAAGAGTGAACTCATGTGTGAGTTGCACTATAACAACAAGTATTTGTTGTTGGTTTGTTGATAGTTTTCCTAGAAGCAAGTTCCCTTGAGTTCCCAACTGAGCGATTCCTAGTTACCTGTGCCAAAGAGACCCCGATAAATGAATGGCACATTCCTTGGGTTATCCTTGATAAATGGATGGTACATCCCTTGGGTTAACCCTGATAAACAAATCGTACATCCCTTGGGTTATCCCTGATAAATGGATGGTACATTCCTTGGGTGATCCCTGATAAATGAATGGTGCATTCCTTGGGTTGGGAAGGTAAGGAGGAAGAGAGCTGGTAGAAAAATTAGGATAGTTGAAAGAGAATATCAGTTGGATTATGAGTTTTATGAGCTGTGAGTGGACTGTGAGAGACCACCCTCTTTTGTGGAATACTAGCCTCAGCTTAGGGGTGATTAGTTGTTGAGATTTCAAACATTTAGTCTATGGTTGGGTGGAATGTCCGTCCCAAGCAGCGAGTTGCACGATTCTTGTTTAAAGATAAGTGTTTTATCTTGTATAGAGTTATTTACATGTGTTATTGTTGTGCATGAACTCTGTGTAAATGAAAATGACTTATATGTTGTTGTAATGAGCAGTTTAGCCACATTTCATGTCGATTATTAGCATGCTTTATATGCCTCTGATTTTATGTGTATTATGCACTGTAATGTCACTCGTTTGAGTTGGGGAACATTACACTATGGTATGAGAGTCGTAATACTAAGAGTTTTGTGTGGCATGACCCAACCTGGGTGGCTGGGTCTGTTACACCTCAAGCCTTAAAAAATTTGTTTACTTCCAAACACTTATCCTTATAAAGTTGATATCTCCCGATTGAGCATCCCATAATGTAAAATTTACTTGATCATGTAATTCGAAGAGAAACTTGTTGGAAAGTTTATGGCCATGACCTGAATTCACCCAAGGGTCCTCTCCAATCCTTATTCTTTTCCCATTACCCACCTACCACACTAACCAATCACCAATTAATGAGAAGGCTTCAAACATCGCCTTCCAACAAATAGAGCTATTGGATATATTTTTTCTTGGCATTCTTATCCACTTCATGATAGAATTTCCTGCTAAATACTTAGAAGTCATCACTCTGACCCATAACAACATATTATATGAATTAACCTCCACAGTAGTTTACCTTCTAAGAACCTACAAAACAATAAAATCTTTTTTATTCCCCATCTGCCCAACTCCTTTGGCATTTCGAACTTCGACCATTTTACTAGGGGGATTCCACCTGCGTCCTTATGAACTACCTAAAGAAAATGGAAACAAAGTTTTCTAATCTTGGATAAAATTCCTTTTGGAATTTTTACTATAGACACCCAATACACATGAATACTACTTAGAACTAATCTCCCCGCTATAGATAACCATTGATGTGCCCACGATGAGACCATTGCTTGAATTTTCTTTATGAGCCATAACCAGTCTATGATGATAAGAGTTGGGTTTTAGCTCAAAACCCAGGTATTTGAGACCTACCTCTATGTTTTTACGAGCATAAGAAAGAATAGTATCAATCTTCTCCAAAACTTTCGCCTGTAGATCACAAACTAGCATATTTGACTTATCGAGATTGATTTTCATCCCCGTTTCCATACAAAAAGACTCTAGAATAACTTTCAAGGCATGAAATGCTTGATTTGTTCCTGCACCAAAAATAATAACATCATCAACACAAAGGAGATGAGTAAGAATTTCATAACTGGTGATTTTTAGACCTCTTAGAATTCCCCTCCTTCGAGTGTTTTTGACAAGCATATTGAGCGCCTCAGCAATAGCGAGGAAAATGAAAGATGATTATAATGGACACCCATAATGTAAACCCCTAGAGGGCTTGAAAACTATTGACGGAGAACTGTTGATAAGAACAACAAAGGAGGAAGACTCTAGGAACCCCATAATCCAATTGACCATTTTTAAGTTCATTCCCAATTGGATCAGCGCTAACCTGGTGAAATTCCATCTTACCTTATCGTAATCCTTGGAAAGGTCAAGCTTCATTACTATAGAAGAGAGATTTTGGGATTTGATAGAATGCATAGCCTCCTGAGTAATCACCACTGCATCATGGATTGTCTTTTATAGAGAAATCCATAATGCTCCTCTGATATTATTTCACTAAGAATAGGCTTAAGGAAATTTGTGATTATGTTTGCTATTAGTTTGTATATCAAATTACAACAGAATATGGGTCTAAAGTTCTCAAAGGTAGCCAAACCTTTATTCTTTGGGATTAAGGCTAGAAAATTCGAGTTAAACGAGCTCCATATCTTGTTAGGATTTTGAGATTCTTTGGCCACTTTTATAAGATCCAATTTTAACATATCATAGAAGCATAAATAAAACTTGACAATTAGCTCATTGGGACCTGGGTTCTTACACTTCTGGAAAGAATTCAAAGTTGAAAGAATTTCCTTTTCAAAAATATTTGCAAGAAACAATTCATTCATCTCCTCTATTATGGACTTCAGGAAAAGCTTAAGGACTTTTAGAATATCATGAATACAACACCTAACTGGTTCTTTAAAAAGGTTGGAAACTAAACCTTTTTTGGCTTCAACTTTTTCCTCAAAGGAAGAAAGAATCCTTCCATTTTGATCCTTTATGTCCCAAATTGTGTTGACTAACTTTCTGTACCTAGCATATTTGTGAAAAAAAATGGTGTTATTATCACCCTCCTTTAACCATGTCGCGCTTCTCTTCAATCACCATTTTGTTTCTTCTTTTGATATTAAATCATGCTTATTTTTCATTAACTCACACAAGGTTGATTCTTCTTCACTTGAAAAGGTACATGCATTCCTATCCATCAAGAGCGATCCTATTTTTTCTTCTACCTCCCGGTGATGAGCAACGGATTTCTGGTTAAAGGATTTTACCCAGGATGCAGTGGATTTTTTAATTTTATCCAAGTTGGCAGGAAATTGTTGCGTGTATGACCTACCATATTATTTTGTCATCATAGTCCACAATGAAAAAACTAGAATTTTGTATTCCTCTTCCCTTAGCCACGAGTGGTTAAACTTCATCGAAGAAGGTGACCTTGATCCTTTTTTTCGATTTCCAACACAATAAGAATTTGATTTGAGATCCCCCCTACAACCACTCTTGATTTGAAAAACCATGGTTTGTCAATCATCTCCTTTGAAATAAGAAACCTATTGAGTCTTTTAGCTACCACCTCCATCCCTTTTTTTCAATTTCTCTAAGTCTAAGAAATTTTATAGGGCTCCATGTCTATCAAATGATTCTTGTCTATCTAATGAGAAAATAAATTTCCTTGAGGGTCTAAGTGGGGGGAAGCACCCCAAACCTCCCTTAAAGAGAGAGTAAAATTCATGTCTCCTCCCAGGATGATGTTTTGTGAATTCATAAAACCCTTGTCACTTACCCCTTCCCAGAATTGAATCTGATCAACATCCGACCCACAAACATTGATCATTCTTAAATAACAATTTAGAAAAATGTATTCTAGCTCAACCACTATTCTGGAGGGAATTAGTAAGGTTGTAAGGGACCGATACCATGGGCTCCAAGCAGAAAAAAGACCTCCAGAGAGACCCATAGAATCAATAGAACATAAATTCCAATCTTTTAACCAACTTCGAAATATTTCGTTGCTTTATCTCTGTTGCACTTAGTTTCCTAAATCATGATGAAATCCATCTTGCATGCCTGAACCAACCTTTTTAAGGTGAGTACTTTTGGGGCACCCTCAAACCCTCGAGCATTAAAGGAAAGAACAATCATTTTAAACTCATGGCCTAGGCCTTCCTCGCTCTAAAGGCTCAAACAATAGTAGTTTGCTTCTAGCTCCTTATTTATTCCTTTGCCTTATTTTGAGCTATAGAAATCTTTGCATAGATCTATTAACCTCCACAACGAGAGAAAAATCCCTCGCTCCCCCGATAGGGAAAGGACAGAAAGAACAGGCTAAAATCCTTCAAGTGGGTCCTCTTTGACTTCATGACCATGAAACAACACAACACAGGGAATATTCTTACCATAATTATCTTCTTGAGGAGTTGGGGGAGGACAATTGGAACCTCAAGCCACCTTTTCTCGAGCCTCATCCCACGTCGCAAGTTTCCACTTCCATGTTTTTTGAAAAGAAAGAAAATGTGACACAACTCACCTACAATGAGCTTGGAGATGTCCAACCTCATGACACCCAAAGTAGTGAAAAGGGACATGTCAGTAGTTGATTTTCTGCATCCACAAGAAACCTCCCCACACCAATTCTATCTCATCAATCAAACCTTCTTTTAGCTCCTCCTCAATTTTGACCCAAACCCAACTTCTATCTTTTTTTGTTTCCCAACATGGTTCGCAGCTCATAAATTTCCCAATTTTATTTCCAATGAAAACCATAATCACTTCCTGTCAAAAGACCAATGGGAGATTTAGAATAATCAACAAAATTTCGTTGGTGAGAGGGAATCCCATGTTGGATTGAAGGAGCTATCCCATATTTTTAGAACGAGTCTAGAAGGAACCCATCCCATCCCCACACACTGCTAAAAATCTCCATCAAGTCCTCCCTTGCTTTGAATTTAAAACAAATCCACCCCCGAGCAAGGGTGTGAAATTCGAGAGTATACCCTAACAACGACATCCAATTTTTGGCTAACTAGACTTTCAAAGTTGTTGGAGAGACTGATTTTTTGCAAAATCTTCTCACAACCATTTGGCACAAAAGCTCAGGAATGGATTCCACATCTACGTCCACACCCACCACCATTTGTCTCCTTTCTTTTTTCACCTTCCAACATTTATTGTTACTTTCCTTCCTCTGCAACGAATTCCCGAACGGGTTAACATAAATTTGATTGAAGGAATCACGAGACTTTAGCTCCATTGACGACAAGCTCGCTACATGCACCAGATAAAAATGTGATTGCACGAGGAGCCTCTCGATGCCTTGTTTCTCCTATAATCGTGTGGGATAGAGAGGAATGAAGGTCGTTTAATGCTCCCACCTGCCCTTTTTTATATCTCATCCAACGTGATAATACATTAGTTTTGTGTGTAGATTGTAATGTTATGTTTTGTGTTGTAATTATTATTATCTAGCTATGCAATCCAAATTTAACATTGAACATATATAATAATAATAATCTATTTTTAAGGTTACGTCCAAGCCACACTAAATTGATGTATGAGACCTCCTTGTTTGTGGGACAAGGGACCCCCCTCCGCCCATCGATTTGACTAGTAAAGTCTACGAAGGTATACATATCCTACCCCCTCTGTATTTGAACTTGTGAGATGTTTTCTATATAATATTTTTTGACAAATTGTTATTCATATATCAAAATGAAAATTGTTTCATTAAAATACTAATTCTAAGTTTAAAACTACTTTATTTGGTCGATAGTCTTTGAAATTTTTTCCAAATAAAAAAAAAAAAAAAAAGTATTATTAGTGTTATCACTTTTTTACTAAAGTATTTCTTTAACTTTTTCACTGTGGCTATAGAAATGTTTTTGGAGGGGTTTTTCTAAGTGCTTTTAAATTATTTCATTAAAACACAAATTCTAGGTTTAAAACTACTTTATTTGGTCGAGAGTCTTTGAAATTTGTTCGAAATAAAAAAGGGTGCTATTAGTGTTATCATTTTTTTCTAAACTATTTCTTTAACTTTTTCACTCTAGATATATAAATGTTTTTAGATATAAATGTTTTTAGAGGGGTTTTTCTAAAAGTGCTTTTAATGATGTTTTTTTTTTAATAATACTCATAACAATAAAAAAAAATGTATCACAATTGAGTTACTTCAAAAATAATATTGATGTAGTAACGACATTTTGTTTTTTGTTTTTTTCAAAGGATTTCTTGTTTCTTAGTTTTGTTTTAAAGTTAATATAGTAGATTGTTTTTAGAGGTGATATAGTAATTCCAACATTTTTCATGGTATATTTTTGTTTTGTTTTAATTTTTAATGATTTTGGCATTATTTTTTTTTAATGATATATTTAGGATTTTATAAAAATGGGTGTTTCCTAGCATTACTTTCTACATCTTTTTTATAATTTGGACAATTTCCTTCAAAATTTGTATATTTTTGGTGAAATTTTGTCAAATTTGACCTAATTTAACTTATATATAGACAATTTTGAGCAATTTTGCACATGGAAGAGGAAGCTCGACGTTGAGAATTATCCATGGGGTGAGGGCAAGATGTTGGATTTGAAACAAAGTGGCTAAAATTGGGTAAATATTGCCCAAATTTAAAGCATGGAGGGTGTGGGGATGATGTCACCCTCGCTCCATGTTTGAAAAATTTAAGAATCTATTTCAATTTTAGCTAATTTTTCTTATGGAGTGAGGGGAATGATGTTACCAAATTGGTGGTTTGTGAGGGGAGGCAGTGGAGAATGCTTAGCATAAATTTGGCAAAAGTGGACAAAAGTTCGTCAAATATTTTACTAAATTATAGCCAAACTTTATGGAATTAGTTTTTTTATTTTTTTTGTAAAAAAAGAAATTTCTTCTTTGATTTTATAGCATTAAGCTAGACTTTCAATCCATTTTTTAAATTAATAAAATTAATATAGAATTTGAACAACTCCTCGCCCTTTCTTTAAATGAACAAAAAATACTAAATATAACTTTAGAAGAAAAAAGGTGATATTAGCCTCACTAAAAAAATAAAAAATAAATAGTTGAAAAATTATGTAGCTACAATATCACTCAAAAAGAAAAATGAGAAAATAGTTCTTACTACATCAACATTAAAAGATTTAGAATACAGCCGCTGGAAAAAAAAATGGTGACACTAGTATTACCATTATTCAAAAAATGACTTAAAACACCTTTTAGAAAACCCCCTGCAAAATCATTACCACAATAACATTCATTTTATTTTTTTAAATAACTTGGGAAAAGTTGGTGATTCTAGTAGCACCACTTGTTGATTTGGGGATAAACTTCAGGAATTTTTTACCTTAAAAAATGGGAACTTTGTAAGATTCTAGTCAAATAGGTAATTGTGTTCAAATACAATACTTATATAATTTTTTTATAAAGGATTTGTTGATCCTAATGGCTAGGCACACCCCCCTTACTCTATGATGTTAGCAAAAGTAAATTGTTGGAGAATCTTGAAAGGATTAGGCAAACAAAGAGCTAGTATTTCCATAGAGAAGTGGTGTCTAAAGATACCATTACAACACTTCATCACAACTGAGCATAGATCAACACACATAGAAATGTAAGAAACTAATTAATTTCCATACACAATACATATCATACACATATTGTTATTTCTCCTTGATCAACCCATAAGGCTATTTTTTATAGCACAAAGATGTAACCAACTCCCTCGAACTGGGGAAGGTGAGGTACGCATAGGTTGATGAGAGCATGCAACAAATTCCTTGATTTTTTCCTTGTTTTGTGCACTAGTTAATTGTTATATTCTAAATGTCTGACTAGATGCATGCTTAGATGACCATCCAATTGATACCTTAGTTGAATGCTCAGTCGACTATCCTAGTTGACTGTCAACTACCAACAAACTATCTCCAAAATATCCAAAGGTGTGATTAACTTACATAGGTTGGTGTTCCAACACCTCCCCATCAATATAATGCTCTAGAGATTCGTGGGGTGTAATTACTTTTGTACTTTTCCCCATAATTACAACTTCTTGAAGCCCCAACATAGACCAAATTTTAACAAACTTAGCTTCCAACAAAGGCTTCATAAATATATTGACAACCTAATCATCTATCCTACAATAAACAAGATTCACAACATTATTGTAACACACCCGACCCCTTAAATACCCTTTTAAGGAATGGGGCATCGAATTTTTTCTTTCCTTAACATATCAAACTCTTTGTCCGAGACCTGCATCCTCTTCTACTCACCCGTAGTGTTCTAATGACTATTACCAGGCTCAAAACCGAGCTCTGTGTTGCAAGTTATGGCTTCCCAAAATTATTCTAGACCCTGGAGCTTCCAGCTCCTAAATCTATGGCAGAAATCCGTTCACTGATAATCCGATGGTGGATCTCCTTCTACGTTAACGCATATTCTTACGGGATAAGTTTGACACCTTTGGGAACTCCTATCTCTTGAATTCCTGTGAGCTTGCCACGTGGCTTCGGCCTTCGAGCCTTTCCATAGTGCTACACCCCAACTCTTTCGGAGTCCCGAAGTCCCGAACACCCGAGGTGCTTCCACATAGCTTCGGCCTTCGGCCCTTTTTGGAGCATACGTTCTAACATACCAAGTCTTTCGGAGTTCCTAACTCCCTAACTTCACCATTCTTAAGGCCAGGCAAACACATACCAGGGGCTGACACGCGACCTCATTAGAGGGCGACATGTGTCATGTTCCAATAGGATTATAGGGCCTACAAAAATCACAGATCGAGGTGACACGTGGCACGTCGATCGCGGGTCCACGTCACCCTGATGATGTCATCTTGCCACGTCACACCGGACTAATAACCTTCTAGCATCCCTTAGATATCACAGTTGAGCTCTGACCACGTAGATTCATAGATCTACGGCTCCCGTTACTTAGGTACTTCGGCCTTCGGAAGGCTTTCATTGCAAACCTCTCGTGACTCTCGAAGTTGGTCAGTGCCCGACTAAACACTGCTTATATCTAACAGTCAGGAAAAATACCAAAGTATCCATGGATCAACGGTTCACATTACTTCGCGACTTCGACCTTCAGAGGTTTTAGCTGCTCCATCACGCATTTCTCCCGAATGCACGAACTCCAAACCAGCATATTGGACTGATGATGCTTCTCCTAGATCGATGACCTATGTCTTCTCTAGGCTCCGGGCTTCGTATTTTTCCACGCCTTGAACCACACTGTTATTGGATAAATCGGTAGGTGCAGACATTAACTAATCTCCCTAGATCTACCTAGATCTAGAACAAAACACACCAGAACATGACGCTTTCCTTAAGTTTTAAATATTGAATTTACTAACTAAAGAGGGATAGGTGACATACCGTTTAAATGCAGCTTCCTCTCGTCATCGCCATCCTAGCTCTGTTCCAACACTCATACAATGATGATCTTGCAAAAGAACGCAACCAACCAAAGTGATAGTAATAGCATAAACTCAATATAAACCTATGTATGTGATCAAGGAATCATACAATAAAACACAACAAGCTTTATAAGAAAGAATCATATTACTATATCATATTAAGTGTGAAAGAGAGATTACAACCATGGCCTTGATGTCGTGAGGTCCCTTCCAACTGTCCTCCATTCCCCACACACTTCCACTCCAAGAATTCTGAGAGCATAGATATGACAATATTCACAATTTATCTTGACAAAATGGCTCATCTAGCCAAGCTAAAAATCTCTAAAGCTCAATCCAATCCAAGCTAATCCCAAAAGCTCCAAAGTTATCCTTCTTCATGAGAGCTCATCTCCTTTTATAAGTTGAAAAGGATAAAGTGAGGAGGTTAGGATGATCCCACTAAATCATGAAAGTGATTAAGATCCAAACCATTTGGATGTCACCTCACCATGGAAATTTCTCCTTCCAAAAACATCGAGAAGATGCTCGTTTTTCCCACATATGAGCATTTTCACACCCTGCCTATATAGCAACCCGCGAACACTTCACAACCTAGCTATGGTGAAGCCTGCGAAAACTAGGCATTTTCGCACCCTAGCTATAGTGCAACATGTAAAAATCCTCTTTAATAGGGTTTTTACAAAGGGAAATGCAACTTCCTTTCTCAGGAAAATTTCTTCTCCCTTCTTTCTTCAGGAATCAGGCTACTGACCCCTCTGAAGGAAACATATAGGTTTACATCATTAACGGTCATAGGGATGACGAAAATAATGTGTAACAGAGAGCCCCCCAAAGTATGAAGTTAGAACAGAGTGATAGCTGAAATACTTGGTCGAGTGTGTGTAGGGAACAAGGAACAGTCAGTCAGAAACCTGCCAACAAACAAGGAAATATAGTACAATAATATATCATCACTGAGGTAGGCATTCCCATACTCAGAATAAAAATGACTCAAAGCATAAATGCCGACATGCGAAGATCCATGTCAAGTAATACAGGTCATGGACACCAAACATACACTGTGGATCCATGCCAATATGACTCAAATCTGAATATAGCCACCAAAAATACACTGTGGATCTATGTGTTAAAGACTCAAATTTGAACATAGCCACAAGACATACAATGTGGATCTATGCAACAGTACAAACTAAATATACTCCAACGCAACCTGAATCTGTCATAAAAGATCCAGGGTCTTCATCTCCACCACTCTATAGTACGAATCTAACCATGCAAATGCATGTGTCGAAGTCGAACATGGTAGAAACCACTTGATTACTGGTCATTAGTGTATACCATTAACAAGTGCGAGGGAAATCACCATTAATGTCAATGAATCCCAAGGTACACT
Organism: Picea engelmannii; assembly: GCA_009831015.1. Lineage (NCBI taxonomy): Eukaryota > Viridiplantae > Streptophyta > Pinopsida > Pinales > Pinaceae > Picea > Picea engelmannii. The sequence continues at coordinate 233,501 of ML790617.1, read as the reverse complement.
AGTACAATCCAACGAATGTGAATTAATGAGCTAAAGTCAAACACTCGGCGGAATCTCCCGATCAGGGGTCAATAATGAAAACCCACTGTCGAAAGCGAGGAAACCTTCCATTGAGGTATGCAAGTTCCAAGGTACCAATTAGTTTCTAAGTCTAATTCCTAGATAATGAGTTGAAGTCGACAGGAAAAGATTCGTCACAGGAGGGCCTTAATGTATCCCCCATCAATGACATGAAACGGGTAAAAAGATTTGATGTAGATTAGAGTAACCAGTAACTCAGGACTGACTCAGGGATGGCCGACACAATAGAAGGCTTAAGGATTGCATAAATGGCCGATGCAACATAATGTTTTTCGGGTTGAACTTCTCTTTGAACATATTGACGACACGACAACTGTCTTGAAAATACTGACTCAACAATAGGGATCACAGACCAACGAGTAATCTTATAAGGAGTATGATCAAGAGACGAGCGGATTTTCCAACCTAGACACAAGGCAAGTGAAAGGGTGTCATGTTCAAAACCGACTCTTCCATGGAATACAGGTTTAGACACATTTCTTTCCCAAATTTTCCCCCACCATTTCTGGCGAGTACCTCTTTGTTTTTACACAATATTGAGGAGGATAACATATGCTTTAAATGTAAGCTCATCCTTCGGATGAGTCCCTCAGAGTATGTTTAACGAACCCTAGGAAGGAGTGGTTCATTCCCACATGGGCCTTTCAATGTTTGTTTTATGAGTCCAAAGAAAGAAAACTCAGGGATTTTTCATGTTTATAGAGTCTAAAGAACACTTAAAGAGAACTCTCTTAGTTCCTTTTTCGTAAAGTAGTCTGATGATACCGAAAAAGAGATAAACTATCTCTCAATAGATGTTTTCTTCAAATACCTTAACGAGCGTGAAAAGAAAAAGATCGCTCTGCAATCTTTTCATGTTTAGAGAGTCTAAAAAGAGCTTAAAGGGAACTCCAGTGGGTTCCTTTTTCATATAACCTTTATGAGTCCTAAAAAGTGATAAAAGTATACTCGGTTACATTATCATTGATTTATGAGCACGAGAAAGAACAAAGGATAAGCTCGGTAACTTATTCTCATGTATTTATGAGCATGAGAAAGAACAAAGACTAAGCTCGGAATTGTTTTCATTTTTACGCAAGCTTTAAAACAAAACAAAACTATTCTTGGGATAGATTTTATTTTTACACAAGCTTAAAAACTAAACAAAACTATGCTTGAACCTGGTTTTATTTTTACACAAGCTTGAACCAAAGGAAACTATGCTTGACGTAGGTGGTTTCATTTTGACACAAGCTTGAACCAAAGCTTAGCCCCCAGCTTAAGAAGCTAGCGGCTCAACTTCGGCATGAAGTCTAGAGGCTGAGGCAAATGCCCCCCAAGCTTCATTTCATCCAACTACAAAGGATAATGAAATGAAGCTTCAAATACTAGACGAAGGAATTGACTCAAATAGAGAGGGGGAAAACTATTTCATTTTTTAATGAGCTTGACACAGAAAAAAGAACTATGCTTGTAACCTTTGTTTCATTTTTTAACGAGATTGCCACAGAGACGAAAAAACTATCCTCGTAAGTGGTTTCATTTTTTAACGAGCTTGAAATTGGAAAACTATGCTCAAGTCTAGTTTCATTTTTTAACGAGCTTGAAATCAGAAAATCATGCTCATATACCTCTGTTTCATTTTTTAACGAGGTTGCCTCAGAGACGCAAAACTATCCTCGGAGTCTCTCTTCTTGATCATGGATTCCAAGAGGACAATGCTCCAGAATGACACCATGTCAAGGGACAAAACTTGGTCATGGCTTCCAAGAGGTCTTCATTGGAAGGAAGAAACACACTCTGGAAGGACACCATGTCGAGGGTCGTGACAGGAGTAAAGATATCAGGCTCTAACAACCCTATCGAAGAGATCACCATGTCAACTAATGGATCTAAGTCATCAGAGGTTGAAGCCATGGGCTACAACGCCACATGATTGACTTGTGGCGGGGGCGATACCGTCTTCATATAAGAACCATTTAGGGAGGCAATCCAGTCGGGGTCAATGAATAAAAGTTGATCAACAGTCACAACTCATCCATCATGAGGGAAAGATATCACACGAAAAAGAGTAGACACAATAGATTTTATGACATAGACATAATCTCGCCCAAGGAGTAAAGCGAAATCCAAGGGGTCTTGGACTACCATGATGTCAATAAAGATAGTTTTCCCTCCCAAAGTTATAGGAAACTGAGGAAGGGTCCCTAAAGGTTGACTAGTTCTTTTGTTAAAAGCTAACAGATTCTGTGTAATCGACACAAGCTGAGGAAAACCCAAAGCTTTCCAAGCAAAAGAGGACAAAATACTAACGGACGCACCTTCATCTATCAGTGTCTGAGGAACGTCTCGACCACAAGCCTATACTATAATATGGAAAGGAATGTGAGAGGGAAGATGAGGTCCAGTTAGCACACCCAAATCAAAATGGATGGCCTCGTTACTTGGAGGGGTTCCATGGGAGAAGGAGGAATACCCACCGGCATGGTATATTCTGTATCAACGAGAAAAACATGGGCAGTATCAGGTTTACTCTCTAGAGGGAGAGTAGGATCGAATGATGGAGAGATCGGATCGACTACTTGGGTTTCATTCTCCAAGGGGAGAATGGGGTCGACAGGTGGGAACAGATCGACCTCTTGGGTTTCACTCTCTATTAGGAGAGTGGGATTGACCGAGGATGGGATCGTATCAACCGCTTGGGTTTCACTCTCTAACGGGAGAGTGGGATCGATCGAGGATGGGATCGGATCAACCACTTTGTTAACACTCTCTAAAGGGAGAGTGGGATCGACCGAAGATGGGATCGGATCGACCACTTCGTCAACTAGTTCAATTAAGGATGTGACCAGATCGATGACATGATCAATTGGATTGACCGACGACGGGTCCAGAGTGATCATTCCATCAACTACAAGGGGGGTTGAGAGAAAACTCACGATAAGTAGCTGGAAGTTGAGGCTGTGAAACATTCATGTCTTCCATTAATTTCGAGGATTCGTCCATACGAGGGCGAAGGTGAGTTAGATGACTCCCTTTGCATAACATACACGGGAACTTGACTCTACTTTTCTTCTTCCCAATGGTATCATGACTGGTTGACGGGAGGTCATCAACATGTTGTTCAGAGGATGATGACATGGGTTGGTCAGGGCGTGTAGACCATACTTCTATAACCTTGGATGGACTAGGGAAATCCTTAAGAAGATGGCTACCCTTACAAAGCCTACAAGGGTACTTGGGATTACAAGTTGTTTGGGTGATCTTGACATCATCAACACTCCCAACACAACTAATAGTAACTGGTTGTTTTCCAACATGTTTGATAGTGGTTGGAGGTTTTGACCCTTGTTTATATTTCTTCTTCTTAATCTTTCTTTTCTTCTTCTTCTTATTCATTGGGTTACTAGCTTCAGAACTTTCACTCGACGAAGAAGATGAAACGAAAGGCGACCTTGCAAGTGAAGAAGGCAAAGAAGACCTTACTGGTGAAGAAGGTGAAGGATCAACATGAGGTTGATGCTCTTGGGGGGAAGTGCTTGTGACTGAAGTACTAACTGCAATTGGGATTACCTGAGTGGAAAACAACCATACTGGTAATCCAATTGTGAGACCTGGAAGGCGCAAAGTAGCAATATGAGGAGGACCAATGTTTCTGTAAGAAGGAAAAACAAAAGGTTTCCTTGGAAAAGGAGTTCCTTCATTGGTCATTCCAGGAACTGATGCCATAAAAATAAATATCCAATCTAGAGTCCACTAGGGAAAACAAACAACACACATTAAAAATCTAGTAAACAAACAAGCAAACAAAACCTTCTCACAATGAGCACACTAGTTGGTGGTGAAATCCAATGTCGTGGGAACAAAGTAATAAGGGGCTAAGATAGAGCGGGTGGAAAAGTTACGTTGGCGACCTGCTTAACAGACTTACACCTTGGTGCAAGATCCCACACATAATCATGGGTATACCCTCCAAGGATCCCGAGTGAGTTTGGCCAACGCCGATTCCAGGTACCGTGAAGACTTTCCCCTCCACAGTCACCTCATGTAAAGAACCTAGAGAGATAGGCCACTAAGGTTACCAATTACTATAGTGATGCATGGGGAAACATTTGACAGTTTGATCCACGTGCAAAGGTAGGGTATCTAACCCGAAATCAACTTGAAAGGCTTCCACTCATAATTGTGGGTATACCTTCAAGTGACCCCCATAATACGCGCAATCTCTACACCAAGACCAACAAAGTAGGGTGAGTAACTCTGCCAGTCTTAATGCAACCTCGTGATTGACCCTTGTGTGAGAAGGGCTTCCCAGGACAAAATGTAGTAAGTGGATTTAACTCTCCCTATCACAAGATACTATGTTTGTTTGTAGCTTTGGAAAGTTATCTTTCACACCTATTCCAAAGCCCTACAACTAATCTAATGTAGGTTTGCTACTAGAAAATATAAAAATGTCTAATTAATTTTTATAAGCGCTTTATTTTTAAGGTTGTTGTTACTCAAAAGGAAAATGGCGTGGACAATATGGTGTTTTGACCGTATCGAAAGTTATGCAAAGAGATGAAGATGCAATCTTTTCATTTCAATGAAAACTATGCTATGAGAATGAGAAAACATTTATCATTCCCATACGCACAATGTCCCAAAATTTAAAAACTCATCAATATCAATATCTTCAAGAAATGATACAAAGAGGTTGTACACCAATACACGATTCATGGTCCCCCCCCGGCCATGAGGGGGAAATTTTTTCAGAATTTAAGACCAAAAAATGCCAAGAATCATGCAATTTCGCTACTTCAAATGCAAGGATACCCCCAAAATAATATAAAGCAAGAAATTAAATCTTTTTGTTTCAAAAATTTCACTAAAAACAATAATAAACTTTCTTAAAACAAAGAAACCCAAACTAAAAATTTTCTTTTAAAGCAAACTATTCAGAAGAAATCTGATCTTTCCCTAAACAATTCTAAAGAAAACACACACTTTGTAATTGAAAGATACTCAAAGCAAGAGACTAATCCTTCAAAACCAAACAAAGAAAAGATGGCTAAAATCAACTCAAAGAATGTCAAGCAGACTATAAACGGATAAATATAGGCTCCAAAAGTTCAATCCAGCTGATCAAAGAAAAATTGGGCATCAAAAGATAACAAGACCCAATCCAAATTTTTTTACAAACAAGTTCGCAAGCCAACAGTATATTACAATGCGAAAATCAGTAGTTTTCGCAGGCTAGCAATGGGTAGGGTGCGAATATGTCGCACTCGTTTAAATGGTGAGGTGAGAAAATCAAAGGTTTTCGCAGACCATATACAGGTACAGTGCAGGAACGTCTGTAAACAAAAGGAATTTGGAAAAAGTACAAAGAGTATAAGTGAACTTTCATATCCAGAGAGTCTGGATGGATCTCCCATAGACTTAGAAACCAGAAAACAAGCAATCAAAGTAAGGGAAACTAGACTAACTAGGAAACAATCAGTTCCCCAATATGGTCACCAATTTTGTTATTGGATAAATCGGTAGGTGCAGACACTAACTGATCTCCCTAGATCCACCTAGATCTAGAACAAAACACACTAGAACATGACGCTTTCCTTAAGTTTTAAATATTGAATTTACTAACTAAAGAGGGAAAGGTGACATACCATTTAAATGTTTCTTCCTCTCGCCATCGCCATCCTAGCTCCGTTCCAACACTCATACAATGATGGTCTTGCAAAAGAACGCAACCAACCAAAGTGATAGTAATAACATAAACTCAATATAAACCTATGTATGTGATCAAGGAATCATACAATAAAACACAACAAGCTTTATAGGAAAGAATCATATTATTGTATCATATTAAATGTGAAAGAGAGATTACAACCATGGCCTTGATGTCGTAAGGTCCCTTCCAACTGTCCTTCGTTCCCCACACACTTCAACTCCAAGAATTCTGAGAGCATAGATATGATAATATTCACAATCTATCTTGACAAAATGGCTCATCTAGCCAAGCTAACAATCTCCAAAGCTCAATCCAATCCAAGCTAATCCCAAAAGCTCCAAAGCTAACCTTCTCCATGAGAGCTCCTCTCCTTTTATAAGTTGAGGAGGATAAAGTGAGGAGGTTAGGATGATCCCACTAAATCATGAAAGCGATTAAGATCCAAACCATTCGGATGCCACCTCACCATGGAATTTTCTCCTTCCAGAAGCATCGAGAAGATGCTCATTTTTCCCACGTATGAGCATTTTTGCACCCTGCCTATATAGCAACCTGCGAACACTTCGTGACCTAGCTATGGTGCGGCCTGTGAAAACTAGGCATTTTCGTACCCTAGCTATAGTGCAGCATGCAAAAATCCTCTTTAATAGGGTTTTTACAAATGGAAATGTAACTTCTTTTCTCAAGAAAAGTTCTTCTCCCTTCTTTCTTCAATAATCAGGCTACTGACCCCTCTGAAGGAAACAAATAGGTTTACATCATTAACGGTCATAGGGATGACAAAAATAATGTGTAACACACACTTCCTTCCAGATTTCCAAACTTCTAATATGCGAAGGACTCTGATCAACGACCCACATTTCCTCAACATTGGATGGTCGAGATATACTTCGGCCTTCAGGGACTCTCGACCCAACACACAACACTCCTCAGATCTCTTGGAGTGTCGAACTCTGAACCAAAGGATTTGTCGCCATGCATCCCCTGACGCCAATGGTCAAGATTTTCTACGGACTTCGAGGCTTATCGACACACCACACCTCAAATTCCCCAGAGTGCTTAGTCTCCGAACTAAAGGATCTGGCGCCACATGTCCCCTATATACCGACGACTGGGATTTACTCTGTCGCTCGCGACTTTGGGAGTATTCACACTTTGAAGACTCTTTACCAAGTTCCTCTCGAGTTTCAAACCTCTAGACCCCAAACTCTCCTACCATCTGGCTTCCACACATGGAAACACCATCACTCGACACATGGATCCCCATGTGAAATCAATGTGACACACACATTCCCTCGATCGAACGACTAAGAGGGGTATTGAAGGATCCATAGATACATGGTACACATTACTTCGTGACTCCGACCTTCGGGGGTTTTGACGATACAACACCCAATTCCTCCCAAAGCGGTCAATGACAGGATGAATACATCATAGATCCGATGGTTGGGATATTTCCCAGGCATTCTCATATCTACGACCTAGATTAAATTCGAGCTTTGGGACTTCGGAGGATCCGTCTCCCTTACAATGATTTCCGAAATTTTCCAAACTCGCGAAGACTGAAATGTTGGGTATGTGTTATATTCTTTGCATGAGTAGTGGTGTCTGAGCGTTTGCACCGAGTGTGTAGGGGGGCGGAGCCCCCCGTGCGGGGGTTCTGGGGCAATGTCCCTGAAATTTTTTTTTCGCATCGGGACCGCATTATATTTAGATGGTTTTTCATCACATGGTTTCTTTGCCAATGGTTTTCTATTTCTAGTTAAGGAATTAGGGTTTTGGACTAATCCAGGTCATTGGGTTAGGGTTTTGTATGCCACTGGCTCCTATATGTATTTTGTATTGTAAACATTGTAACACAATGAATGAATATAGAATATGTTGGTTTTCCCGGTTTGGGTTTCGAGGGGAAAAATCTCTGTGTAATGTTTGTATTTTCCATTGTATTTTTTCTATTTTTTTTTCTAAATATTTGTTTGCAGTAGATAGTGTACAAGGTTAGAATTTACATTTGGTATCAGAGCTTTATTGGCTTCAGGGGGATGCCTTTGTGGTCAATGGTTTGGCTCGGGACTGTGATAAGCCTTGTTACAATGGGAGATCTGTGGTACTATTTTTCAGGTGAAAAGAAATGGCAAGCAATTCAAAGATGGAGATCGAGAAGTTTAATGGGAAAAGATTTGAGCTGTGGAAGCTCAAGATGGAAGATCTTTTGGTGGATAGAGATCAGTGGATTGCGGTAGATCTAGATACTGCACCTACAGGAACTTCTACAGATGACTGGAAAAAGATGGATTGGAAGGCAAAGATCACAATACGAATGTGTCTCTCCGATTCAGTATTACTAAATGTGTCAGAGGAAGCTACAACCAAGGATTTATGGGAAAAGTTAGGGAATTTGTATCAGTCTAAGTCCCTAGTAAATAAATTATTCTTGAGAAATAAGTTGTATAACTTGAGGATGAGAGATGGAGACTCGGTGGCAGAGAATTTGAATGCCTTCAATACTGTGGTAAGTCAGTTAGTATCTGTTGAGATTAGCATTTCAGATGAAGATAAATGTATCAGTTTGTTGTGTTCTTTACCAGACTCGTGGGATAGTCTAGTTGTGGCCATAGGTAGTAATACAACTTCTTTATAGTTTGAAGAAGTGGTCTCATCCTTGTTTTCGAAGGAGATGAGATGAAAGAATATGGAAGGACATAGCACAGACGCATTATTTGCAAGAGGACGTTCCTAGGAAAGAAATAGATCTAATTTCTCAAGTGGGAGATCTAAGTCTAAGGGTAGATCTAAATCTCCTGGAAAGTTTGTAAGGGTATGTTGGAGGTGTGGAAAATAAGGGCACTACAAGAAGCAGTGTAGAATCAAAGTTGAGAAAAAGAAGGGATCTGAAGAATCTTCTTCTACAGAAGAAAATACCTCCAAGGAAGAAGGAGGGGATGTGTACTTGGCCTCTTCAAGCACACATGTAGATCACGAGGCATGGTTTATTGACTCTGGTGCATCCTTTCATATGACTCCCCACAGGGAGTGGTTCTGCGAATGTGAAAGGTATGATGGAGGTAATGTTTTCTTAGGTAATGATTCGACAACCAGAATCATAGGAAGAGGAAGGGTCAAGTTGAGAATCATAGATGGAAGGATTAGAACACTGCCTGGTGTTCTACACATCCCAGGTATGGCCACAAATTTGATTTCTGTAAGAAAAATGGAAGATGCAGGGGTAAAAATAATTTTTGAAAAGGGAACTTGCAGGATGGTTCAAGGAGCAATGGTGTTGATGAAGGGAGTTCGGTTTGGAACTCTGTATAAGATACTAGGAAGAACTATCAGTGATGGGTGTAATATCTCCATTGTTCCTGATATTGAAGTTGAAGAAGAAAGAACTTTTACAGTCTCTGGAGAAAAGATTATGTTGTGGCATCAAAGACTGGGGCATATCAGAGAGAAGGGTCTTCGACTACTACACGGTAAAGGTATGGTTGAAGGTATGTCTAACTGCTCTTTGGATTTTGATTTCTGTGAACATTGTCTATATGGGAAGCAGAATCGGGTAAGATTCCCCTCCAGTGCAATGACGACAAAAGAAATTTTACAGCTAGTTCACAGTGATGTTTTTGGACCTGTGTCAGTCCCATCATTGGGAAAATCTGTGTACTATGTCTCATTTATAGTTGACTTCTCGAGGAAAACTTGGATATATTTTCTCAGGAAGAAATCTGAAGTCTTTTACAGGTTTAAATAGTTTAAGGCTCTTGTTGAGAATCAAATAGAGAAACGAATTAAGGTGTTGAGGACAGATAATGGTGGAGAGTTTTGCGGGAATGAATTTGAATAATTATGTAAGAAGTGCGGTATAGAAAGGCAGAAGACTACTCCATATACACCTCAGCAGAATGGAGTTGTAGAAAGGATGAACAGGACGTTGATGGAAAAAGAAAGGTTCATGCTCAGTGGTGTTGGGATAGGGAAATAATTCTGGGCAGAGGCAGTGGGTACTGCATGTTATCTGGTCAAAAAATCACCCTCATCAACGTTGAATGACAAGACTCCACAAGAGATATGCACTGGTAAGGAACCTTCTCTCACACATCTTAAGGTATTTGGTTGCTATGCATATGTTCATGTTCCAAAGGAAAACAGGAGTAAGGTGGATAAGAAGGCTGAAAAATGTATCTTTATTGGATATAAAGATGGTCTCAAAGGTTATAGGCTTTGGAACCCATAAACTAAGAAGGCAGTGTATAGCCGAGATGTGGTATTTAGAGAAATGAAGGATGTTGTTAAATAGGAAGTCCTACCAAGTAAGGAAGAACCAAAGAAGATAGAGTTTGATTTAAAGGAGGATGAATCAGACTCTACAGAAGAACATGAATCAGAAGAAGAAGATCCTCATACTCCGGTATTGAGGAGATTGGATCAAGAAAGAAGGCTACCAGAAAGGTATAGTCCATCTGATTTCAGTTCAAATTTTGCTTTGTCTATTATTGATGATGATCCTAGAACTGTCAGGGAGGCAGTGGATTCAGAGGATCGAAATCTCTGGAAAAGGGCCATGGAAGAAGAAATGGCATCTTTGGATAAGAATGAGGCTTGGGATCTAGTGGAGTTGCCAACTGGAAGAAATCCCATTGGAAGCAAATGGGTATTTAAAAAGAAGTTGAATGCAGAAGGTAAAGTGGAGAAATACAAAGCTCGGCTAGTAGCAAAGGGTTATTCCCAGGTTGAGGGAATTGATTTTGGTAAGATTTTTTCTCCTGTTTCCAAGTTAAGCTCCATAAGATTTATGTTATCTGTTGCTGCTACATTTGATTTTGAAATAGAACAAATGGATGTGAAGACAACATTCCTACATGGGGATCTGGAAGAAAAAATCTATGAAGCAACCAAAAGGTTATGTTGTGAAGGGAAAGAAGGAGTTGGTATGTAGGCTAGAAAAATACCTATATGGTTTAAAACAACCACCAAGGATGTGGTATCAAAAATTTGATACTTATATGCTGGGACTTGGCTTCACAAGAAGCAAAGAGGATCACTATGTGTATTTTAAATTAATTGGTGATCATTTGATTTATTTGGTCTTGTATGTGAATGACATGTTGTTGATAGGAAACAACAAGGAGATTATCCAGGATATGAAAACTCAGTTGTCCTCTAAATTTGACATGAAGGATCTCGGTGCTTCAAATTTCATTTTGGGCATGGAAATTAAAAGAGATTGGAAAAAGAGGAAACTTTGGTTAAATCAAAGAAAATATGTCGAGACAATATTGCAGAGGTTTAATATGCAGGAATGCAAACCGGTCAAGGTTCCTATTCATGTTGGTGTAAAGTTATCTGCGGATCAGTGTCCCAAGACACATGAAGAAGAGGAGGACATGTCTCATGTTACATATGCTAGTGTAGTTGGTAGTTTTATGTATGCAATGGTTTGTAATAGACTGGACATTGCACATGCAGTGGGAGTTTTGAGCAAGTATATGTCAAAACCAGGGAAGGAGCATTGGACAACAGTAAAAAGGGTTTTCAGGTATTTGTGTGGCACTGCTAGCTATGGATTGTGCTATGAAGGAAGACTGGGATTGGACAGAGTGGTGGATATACATGGATTTGTGGATGCAGACTGGGCAAGAGATTTGGATCGTAGGAGATCTACAAGTGGGTATGTATTTAACCTGTTTGGAGGAGCAATAAGTTGGATGAGCAAAAGACAAGCTACAATGGCACTTTCAACTACAGAAGCTGAATACATGGAAGCCACTCATGCAAGTAAGGAAGCAGTATGGTTACAAAGATTATGTTCAGGTATTGGGTTGGTACAACAAGCTATAAGAATAGATTGTGACAGTCAGAGTGTAATTTTTCTGGAAAAGAACCCAACTCATCATTCAAAGACAAAACATATTGATATTCAATATCACTTTGTGAGAGACATGGTTGAAGAAAAGAAAGTATTGCTGATGAAGGTGGACACTTTTAAGAATGTTGCAAATTCATTAACAAAATTTGTGAGCACTGATAATTTCTCTTGGTGTAGAGGATCCATGGGCATTGCTACCCTGGATTGTTGACTATGTAACCCTGTAACCCCCTGTGTGCAAAGAAAACAACAAGTAGGAGAATGTTGGGTATGTGTTATATTCTTTGCATGAGTAGTAGTGTATGAGCATCTGTGTCAGGCGCGCAGGGGGGTGGAGCCCCCCGTGTGAGGGTTCAGGGGCAGTGCCCCCAATTTTTTTTTTTTTGCATCGGGACCGTATTTTCAGGACTGCATTATATTTAGGTGGTTTTTCGGCACACGGTTTCTTTGCTGATGGTTTTCTATTTCCGGTTAAGGAATTAGGGTTTTGGACTAATCCAGGTCATTGGGTTAGGGTTTTGGATGTCGTTGGCTCCTATATGTATTTTGTATTGTAAACATTGTAACACAATGAATGAATATAGAATATGTTGGTTTTCCTGGTTTGGGTTTCCAGGGGAAAAATCTCTGTGTAATGTTTGTATTTTCCATTGTATCTTTTCTGTCCTTTTTTGAATATATGTTTGCAATAGATATTGTACAAGGTTAGAATTTACATGAAAGAGTCAAGGAGTTAACACCTTCACTCCTCTAAATCCAATGGTTGTGACAGACCTTGGATCCTCCCGAACAGATCTCGTCCTCTCGTCTTCCAAATGATAGGATCTTTCCTTTCGATACTTAAATCTCGCTATCCTTCCTGAGCTTCGTCAAATATGAAATACTTAGGAGATGGTGCATGACTTGCACTCTTTCTCTTGAGCTTAACAGACTCCTTTTTCTAGGAGACTCAGAACAACTAGGAGAGTCGACATGCATACAGGGGACTATGCCCAAGGTCGACGAACTCACAACTCATTTACTTAAACTTGAGCCATTACAAGGCTCGATAATTTACATGTACAAACCATATAGTTCCCTACTTTATTAAATACATATCAAGAAAAGATGAAAGAACACAATCTAATCATCAAGAAAACATGCACATCCCTGAAACATTCATAGGATATCCAACTTTAACTTATAGTTACAGTTCAATTACACATGGGGTGAGAATACTTATCTATTACAGTTGATAGCCAACCAACTAACTGTGGGTGTGCATCTTTCCACCCGACCATAGGCTCAGAGGCATTCAATCTTAGCGCTCTGGCCACCCCCATGCCAAGCCATGATATCACTAGCGAACTTTTGCAATTTTATAGAGACTCTCTTTCTCTTTCACAACAACTCTTGCAATTCCTCAGAGATCCTCTCTCTTTGTCACTACCTCGATGAGGTTTATCAGTTGCTTTCTCAAAATCAAGCTTGTGGCCTTCTGCTCATTCTCTGTTGGAGAGGTCTGCACATTCTCCTCTCTATCTGTGTATGGTTTTCCTTGTCTCTATTTTATGTATATCTCTTCCCAGGATGGTTCTCGACCTATCCTATTTCTTCTATCATAATGGAACTCGGGTCATCCTGGTCTACCAGACCCTGCGGTACTTCGGGCTGACATTCTTCAGTCAGGCCATGCTTCCATTCATGGGGGTGGTTGATTACTCAACCACCAATCATTTTTCATTAACTGATTTCTTTCCTTGGGGTCCAGAGAGGCTCATTATCTCAGCAAAGGGAATTTGGGTCATTTGAACTAATGAACCCTCTCTACAATCTCCTCACTCTTTCGTCTAGTGATATCATGGCTAGTACTTCAAGGCTTCACCCCCACATTTAGTTATTGGTAATTCAAACAATAATACGTTTACATCGTTCCCATGCCACAACATGGTAATCCTAATTAATGATTAATTACAATTTGGGGGAAACAAGGGTGTTACAATCCCCTCCCCCTTAAAATGAACATCATCCTCAAAGTTGTTTCTCAGTAACCCCTGTCATCCCTTTCTCATTAGGCTGCTTTAGAAGTATTGACCTTCTTTCTTGGTCAAGTCCTTTCTAGACTCTTGGTCTTCGTTACCCTCCAATAATCTTGGAAAACAAGAAAATAAATCACAATTGCATGTGAAATTGTTTTACTGTTGTTCAAAATTAAAGAGGAAAATTTTATAATCTAGCACAATAATTATCTGTACAGTTCATAGATTTTCATCCACATGACTGTCTTGTCATCTTGGCTCACTATGTTTCCTTGAAATACCCATTGTGTGCACGATCCCAATCAATAGTTTACAAGCACTATCAAAGTCTCCTCTTTCTTATGATCACTCACCCTCCAAGCCCAGGCTCAAGCATCCCCTTCTCTACTATACAGTCCCTCGGGTGATCCATCTTGCATTGCCAAGGTTTTCTTGCATAGGAAGAATTTCAGAGAATTCATCGAGCCTTACAGTCGAGGCATCCCTTAGACTTTCTCTATCGAGGAGTCCCTCTGGCTTGTGTTACCTCAACACAACATATTCTAGACGATCATGACTTACCACAGGGTTCTCATGTTTCAATAGTGGCCTCTTTCATGTTTTTCAGCTTGACAACCTTCATTTGTTTTTTCTTTCATCTCAACGAAAGTTATGGAAGAAGGTTACTCTCCTTCTCCTGGAACATAAATAGATAGGTATGAAGGTTACTCTCCTTCTCTCGACTCAGTCATAGATAGGGACGAAGGTTACTCTCCTTCTCCTGGAACATAAATAGATGGGGACGAAGGTTACTCTCCTTCTCTTGACTCAATCATAGATAGGGACGAAGTTTACTTTCCTTCTCCCAAATCAGTCTCTATTTCCTACGATCAGAACACACTTTTTTTCACAGTTCTTCCTCGAACTCGAGAGTTTAGTATCTCTTCTCTACACTCTTCGCAGATCTTTTCCTCTCACTTATATTAATTTTTCTCTGATTCTGATAGTTTTATGCTCACGAATGCTATAGGATGATCCAAATCTCCTACTCATGGTTGCACCAAAATAGTTCCAAGTGTTATGGCGGTTGCATCAGCATATCCAGACCGTGTTAAAAATATTCATTCCACTGAAACTTTGTATCTTTCCTTAACGGTTTCTCCATTGGCACGGTGATCTGTGCATACCCTTTGATAAACTTTCTGTAGTATCCTATGTGTCCCAATGTTTCTCTTAGTTGACAGACTGTTTTTGCTGGTGGTAATTTAACAATCACTGCAATCTTTGCAGGATCTACTAGTAAGCCTGGTTTGCATACTATATGGCCCAATAGTATCCCAAACGGTGTTCCAAAGATGCACTTCTTGATGTTTAATGATATATGGCATTGTCATCACCTTTCTAACATCAGCCGCAAGACCTCTACATGGTCTTTCAATAGACTATAGATTGTCTAGTCATCCAAGTATACTTCTAGAAACTGGTGGATAAATTCCTTAAATGAAGCTATGACTACTCTGGAAAATATTGTTGGTGCATTCTTCAGTCCAAACGACATGACTGTGTGCTAGTAGGATCCCCATTCTGTAGAAAACGTGGTCTTGTATCCGTCTTCCTGTGCTATCTTGATCTGGTGGTAGCCTGAGAATCCATCAGTGAATGAGTAAACTTTGTGTCCTCCTACGTTCTCAAACACTTCATCCTTGAAAGGTGTAGGGAACAGATCATGTAGGCATGCATCATTCAACTTCCTCAATCTGACGCGTATTCTTATTTCGCCTTGTTTTTTCTCTTGAACTACCATCGAGCTTATCCATTCTGATTCTTCCATGGGTTCTATGATTTCATCTTCAAGCATCTTGTCGATCTCAACTTTGAATTTCTACTTATATATCAGTTTTAATCTATATGATCGTTGTCTAACCGGTCTCACTTCAGCTCTGAGTGGCATCTTCATTTCTCCTAGATCTCCTGCTATGCCCTTAATATGTTGTGGGGAACAGATCATTGTACTCGCACAGTAGCTCTTTTATGCTTTCTATTGTTTGGTCATCCCAGTAGTATCCAATGCTGGCCATTTTGGGATCCTCCATTGTCCCAATGTTGACCTTCTTCACCTTGATCAATGAAGAAATTACTTATGATTCTAAAGATGGACCTTCCACCTCTCTTTCGCCTTCTACTTTCTTGATCTGAATATCACATAGATCGTCTTCATCTGGTGCTTCTTCCTGCACATGGTAGCATGACAACAATTCTTTCACTGTCTGTCTATTCCGCTGTTGTTCCTCTGTTATGAGTTCAACTTCTGATTCCTTAATGAATATGACCCCTTGTATCTGCTTAAGTGTTGCATCTATGTTGGGGTTCTCATGCTCGAATGAGAAAGTGACTGTAAAATTTTGCTGCAATATTATCCAGCTCGTAGTTCCTCTGCACAGTTCCTGGTCTGTATACCAATTTGTTGGTATTACTTCTAAGGTATGTACGAAATGATGAGGCCATTCCTCTGGAAGTGTCATTTTCCATAGTGCTCTACACTTCTCCAAGTGTTCCGTTGGTGCCCCCTGTCCATCGTACTTATGCTTCTTGTTGCTTTTATGTTTTGTGCCAAACCTTATGCATAGTAACCGCTTACATTGGTACCAATCCATGATTGTTTCTTTGTGTGTGCCCCACCATCTTGCAGGTGTGGACTTGAGTGCTATGTCGAGTGCTAATAGTCTCTGATTTTATAACACTTCATCCTCATACTATGCCAAGAATAATTCTAGATCATTTACTCCATTGAAACTGGGTGGTTCCCTTATCTTCATGCCTACCCATCTTACTGCGCGGTCTATTGGTGTGCACCTTCTTGTGGAAACTCTGTGTATCCTTTATTGCTAGTTCTCTAATCCTGTATCTGAGTCTGTCGCACATGAAGTAATTCTCTGCCAACTGAGTATCCCATCTGCAGTTGGGTTTACGTAATCCTCATCGTGCACAGTTGTTCTATACAACTGGTTGATTTCCTCCAAGTCTAAGAAAGTAGGTTCTACAAACCTTTCCCTTTCTGATGGGTCCAGTAGTGCGATGACCATGTATTCTCCTGACTCAAATGTCATTTTTTGGGTTTTTAAATTGATTATGGCCGGGTTATCAAACGCCCAATCCAAGCCAAGTAGTGTTGGATATGGTGTCGTGTCATCCACTATTTCAATCATTTCAAAATCTTCTTTAGTGCACACTCCATCCAGGTCTATTGTTACTCCTTTCAGTCTACCAATTGGTAGGACTCTGTGTTGGTTTGCTAATTTTAGATGAATGGGTGAATATCCTAATGTGGGCTCTCCCATACATTGCCATGTCTTCTTTGTTAGTACATTGACTTCAGATCCTAGATCCAGTATGATATCTCCCATGTTGAAATATTTGATGTTGGAATTCAGTCTAAACTCCCTACTTGTTCTTCTCCTTGTATGTAGGTGGTTGATTGTTTTTTGTTCTAGTTTTCCTTGTGTCTCTATGCTACATCTTTCTACTATATTTTGCAATATCTTAACAGTGAATGGATCCTTCAATAGTTTTACACATGATTGCAAAAAGTCTTTTATTATAATTACTTGTCATAGGGGTTTCATTTCTTTGGTATGATCCAACGATGGAGGAATCTCGTACTCTAGCTCTTCCTTTCTTTGTTGCACAGTTAAAGTCGACACGGTGTCTTGCTTCAAGAATTCTTGTCTGGATTGCTTAAATGTTTCCTTCTCGTTCTGCACGTCAAACTGTCTCCTTGGTCTGGCCTTCTTTTTCACCCATTGGTGTTGTACTGGATCTTGTCGAATTGTGTCGTTTCCTATTTTGGCTCCTTCATGCATAAGTATGTTGATGTTTCATCCTTCATCCCTTGCTTCAGCTGAAATCCATTGAACATTCTGGTTGTTCTGGTTCCTCTTTTCCTGGATCTTCCCTAGTAACGTAGGACATTCTGCCATGTCATGATCAGATGCTCAACAATACAAACAAGTTGCTAGTGGAAGTGGACATTCTCATACATTCATCCTTCATCCCTCGCTTCAGCTGAAATACATTGAACATTTTGGTTGTTCTAGTTCCTCTTTTCCTGGATCTTCCCTAGTAACATAGGACATCCTTCCATGTCATGATCCAATGCTCGACAATAAAAACAAGTTGTTGGTTCAAAGTTGTGACATACTATTGGTCCTCTACCTCTTCCAAAGCCTCCTCTCACTCGTCCTCCACCTCTGTAGCCAACTTGATCTCCTCTTGGTGCATTATACTGAGGTGCCTAATTGTGTTGTGCAGTATTGTATTGAGGTTGCGTTGTGTTGTACTGTGGTTGCGCGGTATTATATCATTGTTGCACATTATTATACTATTGTTGTGTAGTGTTGTATAGGGTTGGAACTTGGTTAAATTCTGGTGTAGCTTGCCCAGTCATCATTTATGCCTACACCCTATATGCATCTGATGTCCTCTCTCGCATCAAATCCATAGTTCTACAATCTTTGTCATCGTGGCCCACTAACTTGCAAAATTTGCAATATGAACTCTTTGGGACTGTCTAGTATTTCTACATCATTGTGCAGTGATATGGATCGTGGCCCTATTTCTTACAGATTTCGCACCATATTCCTCATGTTGGTAATGGATTTGGCATTTATTCTTCCATATACTATGCGAATGCTGGACATTCGTTCTTGTAGTGTCCTTCTGTCCTGCATGTGGTACACCAAACAAATTCTTGTTTGTCCTTGCTTTTGTTCTGGTTTAGCTGGAACGTTAAGTTCTTCAAATCCTCCTTCAGTTATTTAATGTCTAGATCCATCTGTCGATATTGTTTTTCTTCCAGTTGCACGGCTGCCTGCAGAGCCTCTGCTGATCAAAATCTGGACCAGGGGTCAAATTTTAGCTAAAAAATCAACGTTCTTGGAATTGCATCAAAATGAACGAGAGCATAGCCCTTGCCATCACAAACCCAACGCAACTCGTTTCATCTCAAACGGACATTGGGAGCGAGAGATATCGCGATCTGTTTGAATCATCAAACAGGTAAAAAAAGGGAACGCTGACTGTGCAGTCCGTACAATCCATACGGATGTTGACGTGGCATGATCGTATGCTGACGTGGCAGAGGTGACATGGCAGAGCTGAGTTGGCAGTTTCGGATTGGCTGAAAGTTGGATGAATCATGTTTTGACATGTGGCATGGTTTGGGCAAATTATGGGGTGCCACATGGCCCAGTCGTGGGCTGCCACGTGGCACCATGGCATTGGTTTGTTCAAAATTTTATTAAGTCCACCGGAATCGAACTCCAGACCTCCACCATAGGCCGAGCGTTTTGGCAATGGTCGCTCAACCAGCGCACCATGCGTTGGTCCTTGTTTAAACGATGGGTTTAATTTTATTTGAAATGCATTGAAATGTGTAATGGGGCGCATTCGGGCTGGGGCTTAGCCCCAGCCGCGGTCGCATGCTTTTATATATGTGACCACTTACCATACGGTGCACGCGCGGGAGTGTAATTCAAATGGAGCCTCGGTCACGCACTTTATATGCCATATGACCCCAATATAATGGTTGGTGCACGTTTTAATTTATGGTTTGAACGGTTTCAAACGACCCACCACTTGTCACACATTTATTTGCCAATGTAACTCAGCCCCTTTCCTATTTGTGCATGGTCGTATGGAGGATCTTGTGACCGTGGCATAGGCGGTTAGGGGCTGGGCGCGTCCTTAACTATTCGACAGTTTGCATCGTTTTTTGGTTTTTCTCAGTGTTGGGTTTAAACACGCGTTTTGGAGCATGTTCTTGGTTCAAGCACACAGAGGTGTGTTTTGGCGAACCAGAGCCAGCAAGCTTGGAGGAAGAAGATGGCAGGAGACCTATCTTTCTCATTTTTTGGCCGATTGAGGTGCCATAAAAGCCCAGCTAGGGGTTTTTGGATGTCCTAAATCCATTGGCACTGTTATCAAGGCCATTTGAAGACTTCTTTTGCAGGTTTTTAGCCATTGAAGTTTCAGCAAGCTCTAGGGAGCTTGAAGCCCTCATTGATTGAGGACATGTTTTGGTGAGTCCAAATTTGTTTTCTGTGACTGAATAGTCATTTTTGGCTAATTGTTATGCTCTGAACACATTGGGACAGGTTTCATAGGTTTTTGAGGACCTTTACAGGTGTTTTTACCAAAGAGAAGCTCAGGGAAGCTTAAGGCCACATGTAGAAGAGGTCATGCCCGGATGAGCCATGATTTGTTTTCAGAGTTTTATTAGTCATTTTTGGGGTTTTTATGTGTTCTGATCCCAATGGTACAGTCTATTTTTCCATTGGAGTTGAGCAACAACTTATAAAATAACTTTTGACAAATTAATCCCAGAGAGCCAAGTCCATTGATAGAGGCTCAAGGAGATGTAGCCCGGAGAGGGGTGAACTCATTTATCATGTTGTTCTTGTTGTGAGTTTGATGGTTTATTTGCTGCAAGTTGTGTTGTTGTGTATTTATTTAAAGTACATATTTAACCATTTAAAAGAACATATCCTCACACATAAACATTTACAAGAAGATTCATAAACTTGGCACATAATCGTATCTTGCATATTTTAACACATGAAGCAAGGTCCTGTAAAGTTTATTTTAATGAAGTAGAGGGTGCTTGCATAGCATAACAAGTCAGCCTTCTATTTTCAGATCACGTGGTATCAGAGCATAGTTTTTTTTTCTCATGTGTTTTCCATTGATAGCTTGAGATTTAGTTGTTGGTATTGTGCAAGTTTTGTGTTGAAGTTTGATATCTTGCAAGGATGGAGGAAGCTTCAAACATTGGTAGTTCTCATACATCTACAAAGATATGGTGAAGGAGATTCTAACCATGAGAGATTTGATGAAAGAGATGTGTGAAGACAGCAATGAGAGCATTGCCCTTGAAGAGCAGTTGATTGCCATGAAGAAGGAGAAAGACCAGCTTCTTCAAAAGTTGCATGAGATGGAGATTCAACTCCATGAGGAAAAATAAACCCTTACCAAGTACATGCATGAACATAAGGTATGCAATGTTAGTTTATCTTCTAATTCCTCTCAAGATGAATGTTTTGGTGTATTTGAAAATCACACAAGAGGAATAGGGTCCAAGTTATTGTTAAAAATGGGCTATGAAGGTAGAGGTTTGGGCAAGCATGCACAAGGTATTGTTGAGCCTATTGTTATTGAAGAGAGACCCAAGTATTGTGGTCTTGGATATGAACGAAGAGATGGAACAAATTCCAAAGTCGAGGAGACAAGGGAAAAAGTTCTAAGAACAAATTTTGTTTCGAGTTCACCTCCTCAAGAAGGCTTTAAAGGTGAAAGTTCAAGAACTTTTGTTGAAAGTTCAATCTCTTCAACATGCAAGGTTTGTGTTCAAGATGAATGCAAATGTGTGAAACAAAAGAGTTATGACAGTGATGAGGACAAAAACACTATTGATGGTCATCAAAGGAGAGCTTGTAACTCTTCAAATTCACCTCCTCAAAGAGGCGATAAAGGTGAATGTTCAAGGTATAATTCTGCTTATCATTCAGTTGCTTTTGATTATGTTAAGCATGATAAATTTGTATGTAAAAATGGAAGAAAGAATCCATGTACATATTGTGGTTTATATAACCATCATRTTTCAAAATGTTGGAAAAGATTAACCGCTTTCAGGAAACTTTATAAGCAAAGACAACGTGAAAAGAGGATGCAAAAGATTTGCACTCATTGTCAGAAGAGGGGTCATCTCATTGACCAATGTTGGACATTGCATCCAACCACTCATCCACAGCACAAGAAGCAGTTGGAAAAAGAGATTGGCAAGAATGGAAGAGGAGATTCCATCATCGATGTGAGTCAAGATGATTCACAAGAGGACGATGTTCAGTAGAAAAAGTCATCGTTGAGTTGGCTTGGTAAGAAATGGTTGGATTTCTTGAGCAAGTTTGGCTTGCAATTTTTTGTTGTAAATGCACTTTTCAGCGTTATGTGTGCATTTATGGAAAGCATGATAAGTTGCAGCAGTTTATCACAACTTGCATGATGCAAGTTGCATGTGAATGCAATTCATTTTGAAGGCATTTTTGTTGTTGCATAAATTCGCCAGGAGGATGTAAAAGTGATCCAGGTGGATATTGGGGGCCACCCACCTTTTCCAAATGGCTCAAAGCAGTTTTTTGGCCATTTTGGCAATTTACTATTTTTAGCAGGTTTTAACTTTCGGGGCCATTTCGAGGGCCTAAATGATTTTTTTTTTGAGATCGAGTTTCTCAATGATAGCCAAAGGCATAATTGAGCCCCCAAAATGAATCTCCTCGATGATACCTTTCCAACGAGCTATCACACACCTAAAACGGAGATCGTATGCAAAAGTTACGACCCCGAGAAGTTGATGCACCAACTTACCCAAACGAGGCCCACATGACTTTTGGCGCTTCATCTCCTAGGGTTAGGTTTTTGGATGTTTAGGACTTTTGGAATTCCCTATTATTGTAAAAAGGCCTCCAGAGCCTCATTGTAACCATCTTTGTAGCACCCAAGTACAAGATGCTAAGCAAATAATCATTTATTTAAATACATACACAATAACAACTTCATTTTAGCATAATTCCATTTTCATTTACACAATTATTCTACATTTACTCAATGATAAATCTAATAACATAATGAAATAAGTAGTAGGCTAACTTTAAGATTTAAGAACTTAAAACATAAATATACTCAAAACATCAATAAAAAAATATCACTGAAAAATACCTCCTCCTTAGCTTGTCGAAGCTCACCGGTTGTATTGTAGTCCTGGGCGCTTTCAAGCATTCTTTTCCCGCTTGCCCAGAGTGAAACAACGGAATCCTCCCTGCCAACTAGGAGCCTAGCCGGCTTCCTAGCTCCAAGAAACCTTTCAGTTTCTTGGCCCTCCGTTCCCGTGACTCCAAGAACAGTAAAGCACAAATGCTCAAAGGAAACTATCACAAGAATCATCTCTTCCAAGAATGTCACAACCTCTCATCATGCTCCAACCTCTCCATCCCTTCCTCTCTTCTTCTTCTCCCTATTTATCAAGTT
>ML790617.1:153603-209309 GCA_009831015.1 Picea engelmannii | reverse complement strand
TGCATTGACGCCCAATTAAGAAATGTTTTCCTACTTACATCATGCATTGCATCTATTATACATTCACAAAATAAACTTGAATTGGTATTCATGTACCGAACTTGCCCATTTTAATTTTCATGTTTAACAAATCAAATAACTATGTTTTTCATGAGCATATATCATGTAACATACAAATAGGCCTAGAGGTACACATATCAATGTCTAACAAAGTCTAACTGACTCCAAACAAATGCTAAACTCTGAATTATCAAGATTAGTTAAACAACAATGTTCTAACCACCTAAGGTCAAAATATGGGGCATTACAATCTTCTTGCGAATGCGAGTAGCCATCACATCTCTTCTCAGAGATAAGCTGCCACCATTCTAGCGAGTCTTTCACTCTGTATTTTTACAGTCTCTGTACATTTCTTTGATTAATAGAAATCGTGTACTATTGTATCTCTGTGTTTATGGTTGCATCTCTGATATATTTCTGTCATATTACTGGATATACACGATATCTCTGTGCATTTCTTTATTATATCTCCGCTCTCATTTCGTGCCGAAAATAATCCGGATCAAAAAGATGGATATGATGTTCACTTGTTACAGCCATATATCTTTTTCATATTCAGCTCTTATGTACCCACATGTTTTGGGTTATGTACTTATGTTTGTACTGGAAGGAGAGTTGAAGAGTTATGCACATGCATTTGTTTGTGTATGTGTAAGCAGTGAATCTGGTGATAGTTCATCATGAATGACTCATGATTGTTACATGATTATGTATCATGTTTGTCGACTTGTCAGTTTGGGAAGGTTGATATGTTTCAATCTAGTCTCGATTGGTGTTGATGATTTTCTGACGACGATGTTGTGTCGATCATGTTTTTCGACTTGTGTTTAGTTGATGGTGTTTGTTGACTTGTAAGTTGATTTTGAGTACACCAAGATGCAGGAAAACACCATGTTCTTTGATGAAGTACAGGATGCGACAGTTTGTTTGAAGAACAAAAGATTTTGTTAGCATCATTTTCAGTCTTGTATAATTTGTTTTCAAGATTGATGGTTTTATTGGCTTGTGACAAGATGTCGCGGGAAAGTTTTTGCAGCCATTGGAGAGCTGATTTTGTTGACGTTAAAGAGTTCGAAAGAGGGACTTGATTCTCAGTGGGAAGGTTGGCAGTCTTCCAAGCACAGAGAGAACATTGGGTCAGCAGCAACCAGAGAACAATGGTTGAGGGACATAGCCAGTTGCAGTGCAAGGCATGTCAAAGTATCCAGGTGATTATCAAAAGACTTTTCAAGTAGAATCAGTTGATAGAACTTGAAAGCCGAAGAGTATTGGAGCTCACATAGATAATCATAAGCTTTTGTGGGTCCAAAATCCTTTCAGTGGGAAGGCGTGATCAAAATCTGGACCAGGGGTCAAATTTTAGCTCAAAAATCAGCGTTCTCTGAATTGCCTCAAAACGAACGAGAGTGTAGCCCTCACCATCACGAACCCAACGCAACTCATTTCGTCTCAAACGGACATCGGGATCGAGAGATATCGTGATCTGTTCGAATCGCCAAACAGGGAAAAAAAGGGGACGCTGACTGTGCAGTCCGTACGGATAATGACGTGGCATGACCGTACGCCGATGTGGCAGAGGTGATGTGGCAGAGTTGAGTTGGTAGTTTCATATTAGCTGATAGTTGGACGAATCGTGTTGTGACACGTGGCATGGTTTGGGAAAATTATGAGGTGCCATGTGGCCCAGTCGTGGGCTGCCACGTGGCACCATGGCATTGTTTGTTTGTTCAAAATTTTATTAAGTCCACCGGAATTGAACTCCAGATCTCCACCATAGGCCGAGCATTTTGGCAATGGCTGCCCAACCGGCGCGCCATGCGTTGGTCCTTGTTTAAACTATGGGTTTAATTTTATTTGAAATGCATTGAAATGTGTAATGGGGCGCGTCTGGGCTGGGGCTTAGCCCGCCCCAGCCCCAGTCGCATGCTTTTATATATGTGACCACTTACCATACGGTGTGCGCGCGGGAGTGTAATTCAAATGGAGCCCCGGTCACGCACTTTATATGCCATATGACCCCAATATAATGGTTGGTGCGCGTTTTAATTTATGGTTTGAACGGTTTCAAACGACCCGCCACTTGTCACACATTTATTTGCCAATGTAACTCAGTCATTTTCCTAGTTGCGCATGGTCGTATGGAGGATCTTATGACCATGGCCTAGGCAGTTAGGGGCTGGGCGCGTCCTTAACTATTCGATGATTTGCACCATTTTTCGGTTTTGCTCGGTGTTGGGTTTAAACACGCGTTTTGGAGCGTGTTCTTGGTTCAAGCACACAGAGGTGCATTTTGGCGAACCAGAGCCAGCAAGCTTGGAGGAAGAAGATGGCAGGAGGCCTATCTTTCTCATTTTTTGGCCAATTGAGGTGTTGTAAAAGCCCAGCTAGGGGTTTTTGGACGTCCTGAATCCATTGGCACTGTTATCAAGGCCATTTGAAGACTTCTTTTGCAAGTTTTTAGCCATTGAAGTTTCGGCAAGCTCTAGGGAGCTTGAAGCCCTCATTGATTGAGGACATGTTTTGGTGAGTCCACATTTGTTTTCTGTGACTGAATAGTCATTTTTGGCTAATTGTTATGCTCTGAACACATTGGGACAGGTTTCAGAGGTTTTTGAGGACTTTTACAGGTGTTTTTTCCAAAGAGAAGCTCAGGGAAGCTTAAGGCCACATGTAGAAGAGGTCATGCCCGGATGAGCCATGATCCGTTTTCAGAGTTTTATTAGTCATTTTTGGGGTTTTTATGTGTTCTGATCCCAATGGTACAGTTTGTTTTTCCATTGGATTTGAGCAGCAGCTTGTAAAAGAACTTTTGACAAATTAATCCCAGAGAGCCAAGTCCATTGATGGAGGCTCAAGGAGATGTAGCCCGGAGAGGGGTGAACTCCTTTATCATGTTGTTCTTGTTGTGAGTTTGATGGTTTATTTGCTGCAAGTTGTGTTGTTGTGTATTTATTTAAAGTACATATTTAACCATTTAAAATAACATATCATCACACATAAACATTTACAAGAAGATTCATAAACTTGGCACATAATCTTATCTTGCATATTTTAACACATGAAGCAAGGTCCTGTAAAGTTTATTTTAATGAAGTAGAGGGTTCTTGCATAGCATAACAAGTCAGCCTTCTATTTTCAGATCATCTGCCCGTGTCTGAAACTTTTGTTGTTGCAATGGGTATTTTAAGTGTGGTAGCAGTGAATTGAAGAACATGTGCATGTGTTGCATATCGGTCATGAGATATTTCAACTTTCCTTTCAGTCACTTGAATCTCTGGTCAATCACCCATATGGATTCTCTTGGTTTTTGTCTAATTTCTATCATCTCGTTCATGTACCGATCCTCTGAACTTGACTTCTAGAACTCATTTATTAGCAATTTCTTGATGTTCGTTCTGGTTGTCCCTAGTGGATTGTTTGTAGCTAAAATCATATACCAATCCAGTGCGTGATCCCTTAGTGTAATTTCTAGTTGTGCAAGTTTAGTATCTTCGTTTATAATTTGTTTTGCTTCCCAGATCTTCTCACAGATAAACAGTTTTTTTTTCGGGTCCTCGGACGCTTCTCCTTTGAATTCCGGTAACCTGATGGTGCGATCATGTCCTGCCATCCTGAAAACTGAACTACTACCTCCGCACGGTGTAGATACTTGACTAGTGATTCTTGAATTGACTCCTCCATCATTTGTACCTTGTGTGGATGTACTTCCTATTGTCTTTCTTCTTCCAAAATTTGATTGTTTAAACAGTGGTGTTCTCTTTGGTGTATTAGTCGCACATGGGTTTATGGATTCCACACTGACATTGATATGGATAAGATTGTTTCCTTCTCTTCCTACTCTTGGAACTCCCATCTTCCTCTCATATGTTGTGCACAGGATTTCCTCAATATTCTCCACAGCCCGGAGATCCTCTACCTCTTCTTCATCACTTTCCAAGCTTTCCCTTGCGGCTACAACTCTCTTCTTTGTATTCACCTTGTATTGATAGGGTACTCCACTACGCGTCTTTCCATTTGTCGCCATGATTTACTTGATCTAGTCGTCGTCCATCATGATTGGGTCCAAGGGTTCCTCCTTCTTTCCATTATCCATTCCTCCTTCCATTTCTCCTCTTTCTGTCAGGCTTCCCCCATGCATGCAATGAAGTTTGGTTGTCTGACTCCATCGTCATTACACCTTTTTTATATAGAAATATCTTAATAGAAGTATACATCGATTGAATATATATTCCTCAAGGCCCACATAGAAACTCTTTCTCCGCTACGCTGTGTGAATTTGTTGTATCGAATGCAAATTCTGTTATAAAGCCTGCTACAATACTGTCGAGCCAAAAATCTACTGCGTAAGTGAATTTGTTGTTCACCTGCTGTAACTTCTCAATGAGGTCCACTCTAACTGATGGATACAGTTCGTTGCATGGTTATCCTTCAACCTTAATATCCACTCCTGCAATAAGTGTGGGAAATCACAGAAAAAGACTTCATGCAAATCAGTGAACCTGTATTTCTCAAGATATTTGTGTGGTATTACTCGAGGGTTTCTGTTATCTTTCTGTGCAAACTCCAGATCTTTTTTATTTATCCAGATTTCAATATCTTCTTTTGTGGGATTCCACAGTCTCAACATCCCCTTCTAGTGGCTCATTCTTTTCTCCTTCTCATAGTCTGATTTAGTATTTTTTTGACCCGCCTTCCATAGATCTTTACAGATCCCATCTACTCAATCCTATACGGTCCCAACCAACAGCAACAAAACCATTTGTTGGTTAATAATTATCCCTCTGAGGTTATATCTTTAACTTGTTTGACCCAGGGTTCATGTCTATTGGGGTTCCAACAAAACCTCTCAAACTATCGGCCCTCCTGGTAAACCAGAAGGCAACGCAGTGCACAGAGTGCACTGTGCAGTCTCACCCGAGATAGTCTTAATGGGTGGCTGCAATACTCATGTGTTTGCAGCCCAGGATTGAGTGGATATATGAGAGGTCTACATTGAGAGTTATATTTTAACTTATTAACGCAATAAACTGGTATTCACGATTATGCATGGAATATAATCAAATCATTTGTGTAGCATATCAACAACTACTTTAAAACAATAAGAAAACACATGCATCCAATCACATAACACAAGTTTTACCATTGTTCACCCCCTCCTGGGCTACATCCACAAATATCTGGCTCTTAAGCACCTTTATTATAGCAGTTCCAAAACTACAATGACGTGCACTTTACAACTCTTCTCATTCGGGTCGAGATCTATTGTGAGGCGGACTAGATCACACCAGGATCCTCTAACACTCAAGATCTACCCTCCTTCTTCTTCCCCAGGTCAACAACTTACAAAATTAGGTTGTATCTCAAAATATTACAACTCGATACACTATATCTGTCTCTATCTCTCTCTCTTGTTCTCTCTTCTCTTAGCCTCTCTCCCTCATGAGACCTAGGTATCTATATTTATACATTTATGACTCACCAACCATTATAGTGTATTACAAAAACCCTAATCCTAACATCGTTAGGTATTCCATGCATTCCCATGTGTTTCTCTTCCTTCCAACTGTCGATTTCCTCGTGCATGCCTTCTTTCCCAAAATAGTCTTTCTTTCCGCTTTGGCCTGCTTCCAACGGGTGCTTACAAGCACATGACAGGTTAGAGAAACATTCTCTCTAGCCTTACATAAAAGAACTTTCCCCATAAATTTACACTTGGAGATGATTATGAGTACCCTATCAAAGGAGTGGGAGAGTCCAACTTGATTCAGGGACCCCAATGAAGATGAAGGATGTACTATATGTACCAGGGTTGACGAATAATTTGCTTTCTATCTCACCTTTAGATAAGAAAGGATTCAAGGTTGCATTCATAGATGATGAAGTTCTCATGTGGCCTAAAGGAAAAACCATAGAAGATGCAATTGTTATTGGAACAGAAGAAGGTGTCATGTATAAATTAAAAGGTCACTCAGATGCAACCTTAATTCACTCCACTGAGAGTCTGTGTGAACTTTGGCATAGAAGACTAGCTCACATTAACTACAAGGCCTTACCATATGTGATCAAGGCATTTACACGTCTACCATATTTCAAGGTTGACCATGAAGGTGTGTGCAAGGGATTTGCACAAGGAAATAACATCAAGAATCATTTCCCGAAGAGCGACAGTAAATAAGGAGTCTTGGAGCTCACCCACTCAGATGTATGTGGTCTAATGCCATCCACCTCTCTTAGTGGGTATGTATACTATGTATCATTTATTGGTGACTATTCTCGCAAGACTTGGGTTTACTTCTTGAAATCAATTTATGAAGTGCTTGGGAAATTCAAGGAATTCAAAGCCTTGATAGAGAATCTCTCTGAAAGAAAAAAATCAAGATACTCAGGTCAGATAATGGAGGAGAATATAGCTCAAAAGAGTTTGTAATATTTTGCAAAGATGTCGGGATTAAGAGGGATCTCACCACTCCCTACAATCCTCAACAAAATGGTGTAGCAGAAAGAAAGAACATAACTATAATGGAAGCGGTGAAGACCATGATCCATGATCAAGATATTCCAATGCACTTATGGGTAGAAGTAGAAAGAACAACATTGTATGTACAAAATAGATTATCCCATAGTGAACTTGGGTTCAAAACCCCCGAAGAAATGTTCTCCAGAAAGAAGCCATAAGTAAGCCATCTCAAAATATTTGGTTGTCCAGTGTTTGTACACATTCCGAAAGAGAAGAGAACCAAGCTGGACCCTACAGGAAATAAGGGAATATTTGTTGGATATTGTGAGGTCTCTAAGGCCTTCAGAATTTACATACCAGGTTACCATCATATTGATATCAGCAGAGATGTAACCTTTTATGAAGATGCAACACTCAAGAAATCAAGGAGATGCTATCTTGAAGAAGTATATGAAGAAGAACCTATAACTCCCAGATTTGCAGAACCAGTGAGGGAATTCATAGTTTCCCCCGATGAAGAGATTCCAGAAGATCATGACATGATATAATCTCAAGAACCTCCCTAAATGACTATCTCTCACAAGAGAAAGCCAGCTTGGGTGAGGGAACTAATTTAAGATGGAGAGAAGTATGGTGCCCCAGAAGGAACCATGAGAAAAGTCAAGAAACCTAAGCCATTCTCCAGTTATATGGCTTTGATGTGTGATCTCATAGAGAAGAAGCCTACTTTATTTGAAGAATCCATTTAGAAGAAAGAATGGGAATATGCCATGACAAAAGAATACCAATCCATTATAAAGAATGATGTATGGGAAATAGTCCCCAGACCGAAGAGCAAACATGTGGTATCTTCCAAATGGCTATACAAGATAAAACATGTTGTTGATGGAAGTATTGAGAAATATAAAGCAAGGTTTGTAGTTCATGGATTTTCTCAAAAGAAAGGAATTGACTATGAAGATACGTTTTCTCTTGTAGCCAGATACACTTCTATTAGAACCATCATAGTTCTTGCAACTAAGATGAAGTGGAAGCTACACCAAATGGATGTGAAAAAAACCTTATTAAATGGTGTCATTGAAGAAGAAGTGTATATAGAACAACCTCAAGGGTTTGAAGTTGAATACAAAAAGACACATGTATGCAGGTTGAAGAAGGCTCTATATGCATTGAAGCAAGCTCCTAGATCTTGGTATGGAAGAATTGACAGTTTCTTGACGAGCTTGGGATTTACCAAGAGTAAAGTTGATTCTAACATTTACTTCAAGGTTATGAATGATGAGCAGGTTATATTGTTGTTGTGTGTGGATGACTTATTCTTAACTGGAGAAGAAAAATTCATCATTGATTGTAAGAATAAGCTCGCTGCAAAATTTAAGATGAAAGACCTAGGTTTAATTCACTATTTCTTAGGTCTTGAGATTTGGCAGAGCCCAGAGAAGATCTCCCTTAACCAAGGGAAGTATGCAATAGAAATACTGAAGAGGTTTGATATGTTGGAGTTTAAATCCTTGAACGCATCCATGGAAACAAAGTTGAATCTCTTGGTTGATACTTTGTCAGAATTGGTTGATGCTACGATGTACAGAAAGATCATTGCATCGTTGATGTATCTAATGAACACTAGGCCATATATATGTTTTGATGTGAACACCTTGAGTCAGTATCTGGTAGATCCTAGAAGTGTTAACCTTGTTGCTGCAAAACATGTGATGAGATACCTTAAGGGTACGTTGGACTTTGGTCTATGTTATAATGGAGATCATGACTTCAGACTGATTGGTTATACCAATTCAGATTGGGATGGAAGTGTTTCTGACAGAAAGAGCACTTTAGGATGTTGTTTCAGTCTAGGGTCAGCTATGACTTCATGGCAGAGTAGGAATCAATCTAGTATTTCTCTCAGCACAGCAGAAGTGGAATACATTGCTACATGTTCCTCCAGTTGTGAATCCATATGTCTTCAGAAGTTGTTTCCATGTCTATTTTATTTGGAGATGGAAGCAACCATGATTCTATGTGATAACCAGAGATGCATAAAGATGACAGAGAACCCTGTGTTCGATGACAAGTCGAAGCACAAAGAAATATGGTATCACTACATTCATGATATGGTGTAGAGGGGAGCCATAGAGCTCCAATATGTTGACACAAATGAGCAGGTTGCAGATGTGTTGACCAAGCCTCTATCTCATTTAAATTTTTAGCATTTTTGAGACAAGCTTGGTATAGTCTGAAAAAGACCTCCCTCGAAAGGGGATTGATGTTGATGATATTATGGTATCCTGACCAACAACAGGTAGCCCGGTTAGGATTTTATATCTTAGGGGACTGATCATCCATGGAAATATCCCGAAGGTCCGGTAAGGATGGTCTGTTAGAGTACCTATGCATGTATATGCTAGTTGTGTTCAGTAATGGAAGCTCCATTAGGATTTTTATAATCCTTGGGAATCTTATGATTCCTGGGAAGATATCGAAGGTCTGGTAAGGACGGTCTGTCAGAGTACCACATGGTAGCTCCATTAGAATTTTATATCCTAGGAAATATTATGATTCTTGGGTAGCTCCTTAGGGACTGTCAGAGTACCAAAAAATATTGTTACACCTGTCTCATTATGTTGCCCCATGATGATGATGATGTTTTTTCTCTAGCCTTCATGATGTGATGATGTTGTTGCTCCATCCTTTGTGATGTGATGATGTTGTTTCTCTAGCCTTTGTGTCGTGATGATGTTGTTGTTGTTGTTGATATTGTATTAGCCTCATGTTGTTATTGATGATGATGATATATTAGTGTTATACTAATTGATGTTGATGCAGAAGATGATGATACCATTCCAACTCCATGTTGTGGATGATGATATTGATGATGAGAAAAAACTTCTAATGATTTATAGATATTCCAGTCAGTGTTAAATACGTTGATGATGTTGTTTCCCTCTCTCTCCAATGATGTTATATTGTAGAATACCCTTCTTGTTAAGGGGGAGTGTTGAAATATTATAACTGAAAAGAGTATTCTACCTATTATTGAGTTATTATTAATTAGATCAATCCCCTTTTGTGGATTGATCATGTCAGGATTTGTAAATGACCAAATCCCCTTTTGTGGATTGGTCAAACCCTAATCATATGATTCTAATTAAGAAGTCTCCCCCCAAGCCTAATTAAAGTGGTTTTAGCCACTAAGAGAAGAAGTTTGGCCCTGCTTGATGAAGAGAGACCTCTCTAGCATCTGCCAGCTAGTATAAATACGAGAGGGTAGCGTCTCATTAGCTCAATCACTCAAGTCACTCAACAAGTGTGCAAGTTTGGAGATAGTTGTAGTTGGGAGAAGAATAAGAGAGAGGTTCATTGCTCAGTATTGGTTATTCTCTAGTGTTTGGTATTTTATCTTGGCATTGTATTGGAAATCTATATTAAGGAATTTTTTGTTGGGTTTTCTCCCCCATGAGGGTTTCCCAGGATAAATGTTGTCTATCTTGTGATTATGTTTCTCTCAGTGATCCTACCTATGTTATTGTTATATAGTAAATTGAAACAAAACTTAATAGTTGTTCTAAAATTAACAATCACAACCCAACATGCATAGAGTATCTCTTCCACATCATGACTTATGAAACAAAATCGGCAACCAGATACCCACTATGGACTCTTATAATTTTGTGCAAGCACACTTAATTCCCCATAATCCATTACAATAGCTTATTGCAGTAGACTCAATGAAATTAATTGTGATAGCCTTGTTAGCACTCTGTAGATTTGTTCGATTGATAAAACAAACAACAGAGATAACCTACAAACCACTTTAGAGTTGGGTAATATCCTGCTAACCTCAGAGAGGGATCTCTCCTGTCACTTGGTCTTTAATAGATGGGTTTTCTTTAACAAATCACTCGCTAGGTTTTGTTTCTTTGAAGGGTTTTTATAAGTTTGTTGGCAAGGAAGGGGAGGGACACTTATGGATATGGAGTCAAACTTTTGAAAGTGAATGGAAGCACTAACTAGTCGATATAACTCTCCAGAGGATAAAGGCTAAATGAGGTGATAAGTCTAAGTTATAAATTGTAATTTGCAGAGTGTAAGAAGAAAGGAAAAACATATAATTGTATCAGAGCAATAAATAAATGAATTCTGACTTAGCTAGGAAGAACTTAACATAGTTTAAATTGCTTAAGATGAGAGCATCAAAAGATGAATTATGGGCCTTTAACTATCCAATTTAAACATAAGACAGTGTAAATTAAATCAGAAATACAAGAATTACATACAAAGAGAGAAGACAAAACTGAGACCATGACCATTAGAATCTTTTCATGGAAACTTCAAGACATCTACATGTGTATTCTATTCATCTTCAGAAAATTAAATTCAAGTTCCAAATAGCTAAAATTGTGCCTTTGCACTTCTGCCAACCCCTAATACATTTGGAAATCCTAATATTTATACAAGTTGAGCTCCTTCGGTTTGAAACCGATTACAATGATCAAAATGAAACATTTTGGTTTTGAAACTATTTACAATGATTAAAATAAGATGTTTTGGTTTGGGAACCGATTACAATGATTAGCAAGGAATGTTTCTTGATTGGGATTCTGACTCCTCTGACGCTTCAATCTCATTCTTTGCTACTTGTTCTGCTCCAGTCTTCCACATGATCTTCCATCTTTAGTGACATCTAGGCATCATCTACTGGACCCTTGAAAATTGCATTTTTTCTTACCCAATCGTACTATCTCATTCCATTGAAAGTCTGAAGGGATATCATAATCTATCATTTCCTTTATCAAGATCTAAAGGTCAATGAAAGAAGCATATGACATGACTGGTAATCCAAGTTTGACTGCTTTTAACTGATTCCGAACTTCAAAGTATGTAATCAGATGCTCCACTAATGTATCTCCCTTCAAATTTTCCTCCAGTGTTTCGAACTTGGATTGATACCTTCTGCAATGAGTCAGGAGAGCATTGTATTCTTCCTGATCATACAATTTTCCCTTGCCATCCCAAAATGGTGGAATTCCTTTGATAAACAATTCTTCGAACAAATCCTTGAACTCATGTACACTCTGTTCCATCTGTGTTGCCTTGGTTTGGACTAATTTCAATAGGTTATGTTTATCAATAACCCTCCTAGCCCACATAATCAATGTGGTTTTATCTTTAAACCCAATAGTCTGAAGGTCTACAATAAGAACAACATTGAGTAGATTTATGGAATTCTGGACCCATTCTGATGGTTTCTTTGCTAAAGTTTCATTCACAATAGTGCACCTTCTTCTGGCTGTGATGGCTATATTGTCTTTATCATTAATGAAATTCAAATATACTCTGAACTTGGCAGCTACAGTAGCTATAGAGTCCTAGATGATGTGATTGGCCCCCTGCAATAGGCCTTTTCCTCTTAACCTCATCTTCAATTTATCTATCCTTTCCTGCAAGACTTCATTATCCTTTTGAAATTGAGCCATTCTTTCATCCTTTGCCTGGATCTCCTGCTTCAATTTCTTTATCCTTCCTTTTATCCCTTTGATTTCTCCTTCTTTCAAGATAACTTGTGACATAGCCTAGACAAGCCCTTTAGTGTTTGACCCAAGTTCTGCAATAGGAGCTAGAACTACAACCTTGTTTAGCAATTATGTTTGCTCTTGTGACCATTTCACCTTTTCTCGTTCTAGCTGCAACACCCTATATTTGTAGTCCAATGTCTCTTGATGAAGTGTTTCCATTTCTTGTTATAGAGCAACCAATTTTGTTGTTTGTGGATGCTTTGTAGCAGATATTTTCAATTTCTTCTTCAGAATTTGAATTAATTTATCTTTCTCATCCAATGAGGATTTCAAACCTTGGGAGAATTTGTATTCCAACCTCTTGACCCGAGTCTACCAAGCTCTGCTAAATGGTTTTTCCTGCCTCAACTGTCCTTCCAATTTCATTGCATAAGATGACAATTTTGAATTCTTCAAGCTTAAACTCAGGTAATCGGAATACAACATATCACGGGTGTGCTTATGGAATTTAAATTTGTTTGGAGCGTTGATGTTGTCATATCTTATGTTTATCTCAGAGACCTTGTCTTCAACTACAACTGCAATGTCAAAGGTTCTCTTTTCAACATCCCTTACTGTGAACAAAGAAGATTTACGTTGAGAAATATTTTCCACTTCAGGGACTAAATCCCTCATCTCACCCAGAGCAATGTTTTCCTTCTCAACATATTGTTTTGCCAAATATTCTTTAGATTGATAAACTGCCTCAGATGTTCTATCAAAGATATATTTCTTGCTGCTAAAGGTTCTTGAGATGCCTTCACTTTGGAGTTTACTTCCTTTTTCAACCTCTACAGTGCTAGTACCAATTTCCACCATATCTATATTTACTTGTTCTCTGGGCACTTCCTCTTCTAAATCCACTATCTGTGGAGACTGTGTAATCTTCATCTTCTTTGGGGCAGTTTGCTAGTCATTGATGCCCAGGGTCTCTGAACTGCTTCTCTTGTTGTAAACACTTATCTTAGGAACTTTAACTACTAGTTTCTGATAATCTTGTTGTATTTGACTTTGTTGCAGGGTTTCCTCCACTTGTTGTGTTTGATTTGGTTGCAGGATTGCTTCCACATCAACACAGACTTCTAGATTGCCAGCTTATCAAAACCCTCAACTTGTTCATGCTCATAAGGGGCCTATT
The DNA here is from genome assembly GCA_009831015.1 of Picea engelmannii. Taxonomy (NCBI): domain Eukaryota; kingdom Viridiplantae; phylum Streptophyta; class Pinopsida; order Pinales; family Pinaceae; genus Picea; species Picea engelmannii. Next base: position 196,102 of record ML790617.1, on the reverse strand, counting down.
TTTTCATCAATCTTCTCTTGGATATGATTTGGTGTGGATCGTATCTTCTTCCCTATAGCTATGCAAAACCAAAATCTTTGATCTTTGCTTGAACTTGAGACAAGCATGATCTAGTTTTGACAATGAATGGGGCCAATTATAAAAGGGAACTTGAGGTTGGAGGCTTTATGCAACTTCAGGAAATGCTCTATCTCAGATATAATTCTCCTCCTAATGAATTCAAGGGAAAAGATTCTAGGGGTCAGAAAAATAGGCAATAGTTAAGGGGATTCATGGCAACCATAAACCCAGATTACTATTGAGTGCATGAATAGTACCCAATTCCCCACTCTATTCTCTGGATTTGGTTGTAAATAACTTCTTGTGTCATCCAAAACTCTAGGTAGGCTGGTATTGAAAATCAAACTATAAACTCTGGACATGACTTTGTTTATGAAGATAAGTGATGTAATTCTTTTACACTCAGTTGACACAAATGTTTCTTAAGGAAATTACCTCTTGTTGGTTTCCAGGAAAATTCTCAACAAATATGTGTAGTATCTGAAATGTCTTTTTGAACTAAAATTCACTAGTTGTTTATGGATGTTATCAGCTGGGAACCTATCAAAACTAATACGGACTGACAGACCAGACTTTGAATTAAAAAAGGTCAAAAGGAAACCAAGCATGACTTCAACCACATATTTGTCATTGTCTAGACATATAACTTGACTCAACAGGGATCAGACCCATTAGACTTCAATAACCATTATATTCACATTCATTGGCAAAGACAAACCCTCTGAAAAATGTTCAGGTTTGATAATTGTCTGTAAAAACAGATCTCAGACCTCTGATGGACATTCTCTATATACCCTAATTAGATTTTATTCATTGAAAGGTTTAGAAATTGAGGAAAAGGACTCTGGTATACCGAGGGAATCTCGAATTGACAAACTCTATATTCTACACAAGACCTCAGACCCTCGTTTATTCACGGCGACTCTTTCTTCATGGGAATACTGTTCGACGCACCAACCTATAAACTCATAAAATGGGAAAGGAATTTCAACAACATAAGGAACTATGGTGGCCTGGAATGCTTTAAGGAATGGTATACACCTTCCTACTCTATCGGGCAGGCTTCTCCTGGACACAGAGATAGGAGAAATAGTGATTTTGGTATAAAAAATATATAAATCTTGGTCAATTAGTACTTCTTCATTTGCCACAGGATCTTGTTCTACTATTGAGGTTATGATAGGATCCATGGTTGTGATGAAAAATACCTGGAAATGAGCAAAATTGGTGTGCAATTGGTGTATTTTTGAGCTGCAGTTGAAAGATGGTGGTCGTGCCAAGGTTTTAATGGTCCAACATTCAAGATAAAGTAAAGTAATCGAAAAAATGCCCTTTTATACTTTTCCACTTTTCGAGGGCATGAGAAAGTGGTTTGGGGCAACCCTCTTTTCATCCCGAAATGCACCTGGTGGTGCCATGTAACCTCGAGTGAAAACCATAGTTTAAATTTTGGGCCCGCTCTCCAAAATTAATCCCCACGCAACTTCTCCCCCCGAAATCATTCTTGGTCGTTGATCTTGAGAAATAACGATCCACGATGCATCGAGTCCCATCAGTTCAGTGCTCCTGCCAGATTCAACACTTTCCTTGTCATATTTAGCCCCTTTCCTAGTTTATCATGCTTCCAAACCGGTTTAGCGTCCTGCTAGATTATGAAATCTAGTTTTCGCACAAAAAATTTAATGGTGACTAACATTGGCTCCAACTGGGGATGTTATCATCCCAACGAGGTAGAAAATAACGACAAACCAAGTGCCCTTCCATTGGGATTTATTTCACTCATGCAACTAATTCGGTCAACATCTATTTCACGAAACTTCATTCATATAACTCAAATTATACTCAACATAAAATTAGGGCCTTCGCTTCGGGCTTCAATTTTTGTTGATTTGATTTCAATTGCTTCAATCTGGAAAACTAAAATGGTTATATACAATGAAATGGAACGGGTGAAAACTTCTTTAAGAGAGATAATGCTTGAGAAACCTGCCATTCATAGGTCCCCCACCAACGAGATCTCCATTATGTTCATGTAGCATATAGGCATTATTTCCATGGTATGCCACAATTTTGAAAGGTCCCAGCCACAAATGGTTGAATTTTCCATGCTTTCCTCTGTCTTTATTCCTGGCATCCCATTTCAATACCAAATCCCCCACTTTGAAATCATCTTCCTTAGTATGCCTGTGAAAATCCTTTTTAGTCCTGTTTTGGTGTAGTTGAGATTTGTTGAAGGCTTTATCTCTTGTTTGTTGGACATTGATTAGTTCATTTGTCCTTCTTTGAGTGGCATCTGGTTCAACATATTGATCCTGTAGCAATCTCATCACTATCAATCCTAATGAAGTAGAAAAAATTTCCTTTGTTCCATACACATTCTGAAAGGCTGAAGTGGCAATAGACCTTTTAGTAGTGATCCTGTCAGCCCATAGTGCATGGATAAGCTTCTTGTGCCAAGCCTTTTTGTTATCTTACATCAATTTTTTGATAATTCTGTTCAAACTCTTATTGGATGACTCAACCAGCCCATTACCTTGGGGGTAATAAGTTGTGGACTGGCCAAGAGTTATATTGTAAGAACTGCGAAATTTTTCCATATTTTTGGAATTGAATGTTGTTGCATTGTCAGTAATGATTTTGATTGGACAACCAAATCTAGACAAAATATTGTTTTCCAAAAATTGAATTATAACAGTATTTGTGGCTTGCCTTCTAAGGACTGCTTCAATCCAATTGGTGAAGTAGTTTGTGGCTGTTAGTATCCACTTATGTTGATCTGAGGACTATGGATGAATTTCTCCTATGAAATCAAGGCCCCATTGTCTAAAAGGTGCTTCAACCGAAATAGGTTTCAAAGGCAAAGGCTGTAGTTTTCTCTTCCCATCAAAAATTTGGCATTCATGACAGCTTGAAACTTCTTTGTAAACATCAGAAAAAATGCTAGACCAATAGAAACCTACCCTCAATATTTTATGCACAGTAGTTTTCCAATAATGGTGCCCTCCAAAATCACCTTTATGAAACTCTCTAATGGTTTTTTCTACTTCTTCCTCTAGCAAACAAATCAGTAAGATCCCACCTGGGTCCTTCCAATACAAAGATTGATTTAGAATACAAAACTTTGTTTCTTTTAGCTTCAAAAACCTAGCCTTGGTTTTGTTCAATTCAGGAGGAGCCTGCAAATTTATTAACATATAAATAATATCAGCATACCATGGGGAGTCAAGGAATTTTTTAGATACCCAAGGGACCTTTTCTTCTTCCGACTCCGCTAATAAATCAGCAATGAAATCAATTCCCAAGAGCTCACAATTTGACTATGTCATCAACTTTGTGAGTCCCTACCCCTTGATCAACTTTGTAGGTTTGATCTCGAGGTCATACTCCAACACCAAAGCTATCCAATTTCCCCTTTTCCCCTCAGGATCAGGCTGAGTTAAATGTCCTTCACATAATTGTTGGGCACATAAGAAATGGTATGAAAATGCAAGATATAAACTATAAACTTCTTTAGGGCCTTGACCAGTGCATATGCCTTATTTTCCATGATATCATAATTTAGTGGGGAATCCCTCAATGTACTGCTATATTAGGCTATAGGCCTCTCAAAGTTCTATTCATCTTTTTGTAATAAAACACCAACAATGGTGTGCTCTAAGGCAAAAGAAAACAATATAAAGTCTTTTGCAAAATTTGGATTGTCCAACACTGGGACTTTGGTCAATGCCACTTTAATATCTTCAAAATACTTTCTAGCTTTAGGATTCCACTTTATCTCACTTCCTTTCCTGAGCATGTTAGTGATATGCTTTATGATTTCAGCCAAATTAGGAATGAACCTTCTTAGAAAAATTACTTCCCCTAGGAAAGATTGTACTTCTTTCTTGCTTCTAGGTGTGCCAATTTTTTCGATTCCTTCAAATTTGTTAGGATCTATTTTTATTCCCTCCTTTGAAATGATGTTACCAAGCAACTTTCCCTCTTCCATTCCAAAATTAGAAATCTTTGGGTTCAACGAGATGTCAAACTCTCTACACTTATGAAAATCTTTCCTTGGATGCTTAAAATGTTCATCATAAAAAACTGAATATACAATGATATCATCTAAGTAAATAAAAATAAACTTGTCTTTCTCATCAGCAAAGGTTATATCCATATCCCTTTGGAAAGTTTCCCCTGCATTCATAAGCCCAAAAGGCATTTTGGCATACATGAAGGTGCCTCATGGTGTTGTAAAGGTTGTCTTCTCATGATCACCAGGGTGTACTATGATTTGGTTGTACCCAGAGAAACCATCCAACATTGATATTTTTTTAGAACCAACACCTTTTGCAGAATGTGATCCATCTTGGGCAGTGGGTAATTGTCCTTGAGAGATGCCATGTTCATATTCTGAAATTCCACACATAATTTGATCTCTCCACTCTTCTTCCTAAGAGGTACCATCTTATCCACCCACTTAGAAAATATCAAAGACATTATGATCTTGGCCTCAAACAGCTTCCTTATGTCCTTTTCAATCAATGGTAGCAGCAAAGGATTAATTCTTCTTAATTTTTGCTTAAAAGGTTTATGATCTTCCTTGATTGGAATCACATGTTGAATCACCTTAGTATCATAAACCTTTAGATCTTCATAACTCCATGCAAAAACATCAGGAAATTCTTCCATTAAATTTATATACCTTTGCTTGACCTCTGGGCTAAGTGTTTTGGATAGCTTGATGATCTTGGGATCTTCCTGAGTCCCAATGTTGCAATATTCAACATCTTCCTCATTAGCAGTAATTTTAGAACTTCTGGATATATCATTGTTGTCAAAGATTTTTTCTAATGGGACCAGGCCTTTGGGAATGATGTTATTTTTTAGCTGCGTTATATCCTTACTAGGAATCTGATTCTTGAAATAGCCATCATTTGCAAACACAGTTGCATATTCTTCACAACAACAATATTCCTCATCAATATTCAAATTTACAAATTCACCATCCATCTTAAGGAAACTTTCTATTTGTTTATCATCTTCAAAAACCTGCGAGTACTTAATATTATCAGGTACTGTTGGTCTGTGCTTGAGCTCAATCTCATATCCCCTATTAGGAAAAGATGGAATTTTGAAAACTGAGGCTAAAGTAGCTAGAGCATCAACAATCTGATTCTAACCCCTTGGAATAACTGAGAGACTATATTCTAAAAATTCTTCAAGAATATCAAGCACTATATTCCTATATGTTCTTAATCTAGGATGCTTTGCTAGATATATACCCTTCACCTAATTTATAATCAACTCGGAATCTCCATGTACAGTTATCCTTCTAGCACCCATTTCTTTCAAAGTCTTCAATCCCAACACTAATGCCTCATATTCAGCCATATTATTTATGCAATCAAAATCAATCTTGTAAGAACAAAGTTTTGTGGCCAATATAGGGAGGTTAATCCACACGCCAACTCCTGCTCCTTCTCTGCTGATAGCTCCATCAAAGCTCATGTTCCACATCTCATTTTCTGCATTGTTTTGCTGATATGAAAATTCCTCAGTTAGCTGATCAAATTTGTCTTTGGTATTCATATCCATCTCTGGCACCTTCTCTTCAAAACTCGAATCATAAAAGAAAATGGAAGAACCAATCTCAGTCTCCATAGAGTAAATGGGATGGTTGTTTGGCTAGGCTTTGTTACTAACCATGTATTTGAGCAAAAAATCCCTATACAGCCTCCTATCTTAGCCAAAAACAGGGAAAGTGGCATATGGCATATCCATTTGCAAAGTCCCTTTCAGCTTTGCAACCCATGATCTAGATAACAACATGCCAAATTTAGGAGGGATATCAGCAACCACCACATCCATGACCATATTTTTTGTTGGATTTTGAGACAAATATAACACCAGATCTTTGATTAGGCCCAAGCACTTCACTTTCCTTGAATCAAAGGAGAAAAGGTCTTTGTAAGGCCTTGTAATGTCCACACCCAATTGGTCCATGACAAACTTGGGAATCGGATTATGGGATGCTCCTGAATCTAACATAACATTGTGCAAAGTCATATCATGAATCTTCATACTAACATAGAAAAGAGGGACCTCGTTAGCATCAATACTCTCCTCTACATGTGGGCCAAACAAGATGGAAGGATGATCATCTTGTATATTTAAAGTATCATAAGTTTCTTCCATCTTGAGCATCTTAATGATCTGATTTCTATATTCACTATTCTTTATCAACTCATTGAATGGAACATAGATTTTAATTTTGGCCATCTCACTTTCAAATTTAAAGGAAGATGATGTTTTTTCTACCTCTTTGATGACTATCTCCTTTCTTGGTTCAGGTACTTTCTTTGGAGGCTCTTCCTTCTGCTTTCATTTCTCCACAACATCCTTTGCAACATAATCCTTTTTAGGTTGACTTGAAGAAGGTGCATTATTTTGAGATTCTTTGGTAGGATTCCCTTTGGAGGATTTATAGGCACCTTTTTGCTTCGAAGATAATATTGTTTCTTGAATTGCATGATGGAATTCTGCAATCCTTTCTGATAGTCTTCATTTTCCATTGACAACCTTTCATCATTTTCCTGCATGAATACATCGTTTGCATCCATGAACTGATCATGTTCTTCTTTAGTTAAAAATACCTATGTTTCATCACCATCACAACAATGAATATTGTCTTCAAAATCTTCATCAAAGTTTTCATTTACATAATTGTTTTGAAAAGGAGTTATTATTTATTGATCACCCTGGTTCCTCTGGTCTCTTTGTCTAATCTGTGGAACTGTTGGTCTCCTTTGATTTCTAGGTGGAAAATCAGCTTGCTCTCTAGTGTTAGGCTTATTATCTAAGGACATCCTTTCCATGAGTTTCTCCATGGTCTTAATCATCAATTCAAATCTATCTTCTGATGACTGTGAAGTTGAAGGTTGTGCCTCATCTTGAACCTTGTTTATGTCTCTATCATAATTATATTTGATCTTTCCTAAAGCCATTAGATTTACTTCAACTTCTATTGCATCACTCATCATATCATCTAGTGAATTTGATCTTCTTTCTCCTAACACCAAAGAAAAATCACTTTCAAAGGAATCGACATATCTAAGTTGACCATCCCTAGGAGGAGGTTTTACTTCAGTAGGAATTGAGTTGTAAACTTTCATAAATCTAGCTAAAAAATCTTGTACTATTTCATCAGGTGATCTTCTCATGTTGTTGTACTGAGTTAGAAACTGAAGGGGATTTTTCTTGTCACCCCACTTTGCAAGAAAACTTGTTTCAAAGGCTGCAAAATATGGGATACTTGTTGCTAAGAGAGCTCTTAACCATTTATTAACTTCACCTGTGAGACTTTGTGCAAATAATCTCATTTTTTCATCTTCATAATCTACTTCTTCTAGGTCCACAAAGTCATTGAACCAGTCTAAGTGTTTTTGGGATGACACATTGATTTTAGCATCATACAACTTAATCCTCTAATTATAGTCTCGAGGTAAATCATGTAATTGAGTAGGTAAAACAAGGGGGGGGAACCTAGCTTCCATAGCTACATGAATAACTTGAAGTGGTTGATTGTTCTGAGTAGGAATCACAGTGGGTCTAATAGAGGCAGCTGAAATTAAATCTTGGAACCTCTTCTCATCAAAGATGATTTCATTCAAATTGGATTCAAATCTAGTTCTGAACAGAGTTTGCTCAAATTTCAAATCAAAATCAAGTTATTCAATGCTTTTTACTCCATCTTTGGGCAGAGATAGATTTTTGTCCAGAAAAAAAAACGGGGCTTATTGGCGTTTCTTTTCTTTTGTGTACAATTTTCTCAGGGTCAGACGCGGGGATTATTGCTTCTGGGTCTAGATTTCTTCTGGAATGAATTCTCTTGGGAGCCAGAATTTCTGGTCAAACTACTTTATGTTGTTGGTCTCTTTATAATGGAGTCGTTGGGGTAAATTTAGTCTCAGCCAACAAGGTGTTTGATTCACTGTCAACCTCAGGAATCAGATTTGAAGCTCAGGTCATTCTTTTCCTAGGGAAAAATTTTCAGTTTCATCCCTTGCAACGATGCCAAAATGTTAACACTCTGTAAATTTGTTCAGCTAATAAAAAAAATGACAGAGGTAACCTAAAAACCACTTCAGATTTGGGTACTAGCCTTCTCATCTCAGAGAGGGCTCTATCATGTCACTTGGTCTTTAATAAATGAGTTTTCTTTAACAAATCACTCGCTAGGTTTTGTTTCTTTGAAGGATTTTTATAAGTTTATTGACAAGGAAGGGGAGGGACACTTATGGATATGGAGTCAAACTTCTGAAAGTGAATGGAAGCACTGAATGGTCAGTAGAACTCTCCAGAGGATAAAGGATAAATGAGGCAATAAGTCTAATTTATAAATTGTAATTTGCGGAGTGTAAGAAGAAAGTAAAAACATATAACTATATCGGAGGATTAAATAAATGCATTATGACTTAGCTAGGAAGAACTTAACAAAGTTTAAATTTCTTAAGCCGGGAGAATCACAAGATGAATTATGGGCCTTTAACTATCCAATTTAAATAGAAGACAATGTAAATGAAATCAGAAATACAAGAAATACATACAAAGAGAGAAGACAAAACTTAGACCACCTCCATTAGAATCTTTTCATGGAAAATTCAAGACATTTGCATGTGTATTCTATTCAGCTTCAGAAAATTACATTCAAATTCCAAATAGCTAAAATTGTGCCCTTGCACTTCTGCCAACCCCTAATACATTTGGAACTCCTAATATTTATACAAGTTGAGCTCCTTCGGTTTGAAACTGATTACAATGATCAAAATGAAACGTTTTGATTTTGAAACCATTTACAATGATTAAAATAAGACGTTTCGGTTTGGGATCTGATTACAATGATTATCAAGGAACGTTTCTTGATCCATATTTTGACTCCTCTGGCACTTTAGTCCCGTTCTTTTCCACTTGTTCTTCTCTGGTCTTCCACATGATATACCATATTTAGTGACATTTTGCCATCATCCACTGGACCCTGGAAAACTACATTTTTCCTTACCCAACCATATTATCTCCTTCCATTGCAAGTCTGAAGGGATATCATAATCTATCATTTCCTTTATCAGGATCTCCAAGTCAATGCAGGAAGCATATGACATGACTGGATTGATTCAAAATTTCAAAGTCTGTAATCAGATGTTCCACTAATGAAGCTCCCTTCACATTTTCCTCCAAGGTTTCGAACTTGGAGTGATCCATTCTACACTGAGTCAGGCGAGCATTGTATTCTTCCTGATCATACAATTTTCCCTTGCCATCCCAAAATGGCGGAAGTCCTTTGATAAACAATTCTTCGAACAAATCCTTGAACTCATGTACACTCGGTTCCATCTACGTTGCCTTGGTTTGGACTGATTTCAACAATTTATGTTAGAAATAACCCTCATGGCCTAGATAATCAATGTGGTTATTTCTTTAACCCCAATAGTCTGAAGGTCTGCAGTAGGAACAACATTGACTAGATTAATGGCATTATGGGCCCATTCTAATGGTTTCTTTGCTAAAGTTTCATTCACAACAGTGCACCTGCTTCTGGCTGTGATGGCTATACTGTCTTTATCATTAATGAAATTCAAATATACTCTCAACTTGGCAGCTTCAACATCTATAGAGTCCCAAATGATGTGCTTGCCCCCCTGCAACAAGCCTTTGCCTCTTAAGCTCATCTTCAATTTATCTATCATTTCCTGCAAGACTTCATTCTCCTTTTGAAATTGAGCCATTCTTTCATCATTTGTTTGCATCGCCTGCTTCAATTTCTCTATGCTTCCTTTTAGCCCTTCGATTTCTCCTTCTTTCAAGCTAACTTGTGACATAGCCTGGACAAGCCCTTCAATGTCTGACCCAAGTTCTGCAGTAGGAGATGCAACTACAACCTTGTTTAGAAATTATGTTTTCTCTTGTGACCATTTCACCTTTTCTCGTTCTCTCTGCAACACCCTAGCTTTGTATCCCAATGTCTCTTGACAAAGTGTTTCCTTTTCCTATTCTAGAGAAACCAATTATACTATTTGTGGATGCTCTATAGCGGACATTTTCAATTTCTTCTTCAAACTTTGAATTAATTTATCTTTCTCATCCAATAAGGATTTCAACCCTTGGGGGCCTTCAAATTCCATCCTCTTGACCCAATTCTTCCAAGATCTGCTAGATGTTTTTTCCTGCCTCAATTGTCCTTCCATTTTCATTGCATAAGATGACAGTTTTGAATTCTTCAAGCTTAAACTTAGGTAATCATAATGTAACATATCCCTAGTATGCTTATGGAATTTGACTTTGTTTGGAGCGTTGATGTTTTCATATCTTATCTTTATCTCAGATACTTTGTCGTCATCTGCAACTGTAATGTTAAAGGTTCTCTTTTCAATATCCCTTACGGCGAACACAAAAAATTTATGCTGAGAAATATTTTCCACTTCAGGGACTAAATCCTTCATCTCACCCAGAGCTATGTTTCCCATCTCAACATATTGTTTTGCCAAATATTCTTTAGATTGATAAATTGCCTCAGATGTTCTATCAAATATATATTTCTTGCTTCTAAAGGTTCTTGAGTTGCCTTCACTTTGGAGTTTACTTTCCTTTTCAACCTCTATAATTCTAGTACCACTTTCCATCATATCTAGATTTACTTGTTTTCTGGTCTCTTCCTCTTCTAAATCCACTATCTGTGGAGACTATGCAATCTTCATCTTCTTTGGGGAAGTTTGTTGGTCATTGATGCCCAAGGCCTCTGAATTGCTTCTCTTATTGTAAACACTTATCTTAGGAACTTTGACTACCATTTTCTGAGAATCTTGTTGTATTTGAGTTTGTTGCAGGGTTGCCTCCACTTTTTGTGTTTTAGTTGGTTGCAGGATTGCTTCCACATCAACACAGACTTCTAGATTTTCCATCTTATCAAAACCCTCAACCTGTTCATGCTCATAAGGGGCATGTTTTTTCATCAATCTTCTCTTGGATATGATTTGGTGTGGATCGTATCTTCTTCCCTGTAGCTGTGCAAAACCAAAATCTTTGAGCTTTGCTTGAACTTGAGAGAAACATGATCTTGTTTTGACAATGAAGGGGCCAATTATAAAAGGGAACTTGAGGTTGGAAGATTTTCGCAACTTCAGGAAATGATCTGTCTCAGATATAATTCTCTGCCTGATGAATATAAGGGAAAAGATTTTAGGGGTCAAAAAAATATGAACTAGGTAAGGGGATTTGTTGACGAGCAAATTTGACATGTCGTCAACTAGAAGAATAGATCCGATCTGGGGTTGTCTAAATAACCCAAGTCATTTGGTGTAACCTATTCTGACGGGTTTAATGGCTCTGTTAGCCAACTAGGGTCCTAAAGATAGAAAAATAAAATAAACTAACTAAAGAAAAGATTCTAACAATCAACACAATAATTACAAATATTTATCTAAGAATGTGAATATACAAATGATTATGAATAGTTTATATACAGTTTACAAGGTTTGCATGAAAACTTGCGAAAATGATTATTTGATAAAGTTTCTGAATCAAATATGAACAACACCTCTTTTTGTTGTTTTTTAAAGATATTAAACAAATAAATACTAAATGAATATGATTGAAATAGTGACACAAAAACAGTCAAAGCTAATTAATGTAATCATTGTTTCATTCATAAACAACTTAACTAAATAACACACAGAATAACCTGTAGCTGATCAACGAAACTGGTATTATCTTTATGTGTTGTATGATCTACTTGTACTATTGTTATGAGAAACCTATAATAGAACAATACTAGCACTTCTAGAATACATTCAAAGAAGTATTTGATATTGGAGTAAATTAATAACAACAAGAAGACAACTAATTAAAAATCATGTGATCTTAAGATAATAAATATTTAAGAATGAAAGAAAACTCAATTATGAGTATTGATATTATCCATCATTTAACATTAGAAATAAATTTCACAATAATCAAACGATCGATTGATCACAGCTAAAAATGGAATAAGAAATTATGGACAACATATAACATTTAACAATATGAAAACACCATATGATGACAAGCTAAATCTAAAATCAACCATAATAACATTTTCATAATACAACAATAATGGAATAACGAAATGGAGTAAGCATCACACAGGTCTAAAGCCAAAGATGAATTGATTTCCCATATTCTTTCTCAAAATCACATGCCCATATTGTAGTTATGGAAGAATTTTTAATACAATAGACTCTTAAAGATTGAAAAAAATAATACATAAATGCTAACAATTAACCATGTATTGATAAAATAGACTAAAGCTAATTTAAATCAATGCATAATCAATTATTCAAAGAATATTAAGATATTATAATGAAAATAAAACCATTTTACTCACAGGACAAAAGCCATTAAGCAACCTGGTATTCCATATTTTTCTTTGAAAATACTCATCCATTCTCCCAAAAATTCCAACCATCTGTTACTCCATTTGAAAAGAAAAAAGTTTACAAAAGAAATAATATACAAAAGATAAAGGATAAAAATCCTCCTCTCCAATTCTTCGATTCTTTTGGCTCTGAACTTTCTCATATATTTATACAATGAATGAACAGTCTGGGCGTCACTATTAATTTTCACCACCTGAAATTTTCCTTGTAAAGAGACATCAATATCTCTCAAATCGTGCATCTTTTGAGGCAAATTTCCAAGGGAAAGGTAAATGGGTCCATTTGGGTTCTGGGTTTTCAACCGTTTCTTCCAATTCATCACGGTTTGTCTACAATCAGTCCTACAAAATCGTCTGTCTGATCTTGACATCTTTCCAAATTTTATTTGTTATTGCTCATAAAATTATTTGTAGCAATCCAATATTATTTTTGGATCAATCATATTGAACGTATTTGGATAATAAAATCAAGCCATGATCAGATCCATATCAAATATTTGATAATAGAAACCTGTGAAACAAAAAGAAACCTAAAATTTGTGAATAAAACAAAATCTAGAACAATAAAATCAAAAATGAATTTAAACTAACTATAAGTTCTAAACAAACATTGTTTATAATTTCCTTTCAAATATGATCTTAAAATTCTATAAGCTTCAAGTTAATGGAGAAAAGAAAAATACTAATTTTGGTTTTTTACAAAATCAAACAAATGATAGATAATTCTTTTTATTATTATTATTACTTTTATTTTGAAATGAGATGCAAAATGAAAAAAGAATTTAATTAATTAATATCACCAAATGATTTTATGAAAATGAAAAACCAACCAAGATATTATTTGATGAAGTGTTGAACACATTATTCAAAATAGTCAAACTTGCTAATGAGCAAAAGAATGAACACATAATCATAATTTAAATGAAAGTAAACAGTTGATAAAAATTAACGTTTTTGTTTAAATTGAGATTTTTATGCTCGTTTCTAAATTTTGACATATACTCTTGTAATGAATGTCTCATACTATAGTGAATTTCTTAAGTTTGTCTCAAAGCCAGCCAAGGTATGGAACTATTTGAAAAGGTTGATTCTGTAGCTCATTATAATTATCAAGATTCTAATGGGGGCCCTTTAAATTTTGTAAAAATTTAGGGGGAGTTGTTGGAGCCTAACAAATGGCGACTTACTGGGTGAAGTAGTTATCTCTGATCTGGTAAGATTTCATCTTAGGAAGAAAAGAATAAGACAGATAAAAGGGTTTAAGCTCCCTGAAATAAATTCACTCTCAGGCCATATAGTATTAGGATAAGTTCAATGTTATAACCAGACAATAGAATTTTCTTTGCAGAGGATTATAACCTGAAATAATGTCTTAATCAAAGAGTCACGATGTTTATAAAAGAACTTCAATATCATTGACAGAGCCACTGCTACCAGCGGACATCCATAGCCTCGATAGGGATGTCATTTAACCCACTCAAATGTTTTAATCCCATCCAATAGTTGTATCCACATGATGTATACTTCCATAAGAGTTAATTTAAAAACATATACCTGCTACCTCTCGACCCGACATTGCTTCGTTGCCAGCAGGCCTGTTCAGTACCTCGATGAAGTTTTCTTGGTATCATGTGTGCATTTACCCGCTGTCAGCGAGCCTGTTCAGTACCCCGACGGGTTTACAAACACTTCTCACACTTAAGTGCTTCCAACCCTCTTATGCCACTTTTAAATAATAATACAATTATAGATTTCTTGGTGACAAAGAGAGTGGGGTGATACTGGAGGTTAATTGCAATACAGGTGAATAGTTTATTTATTTTCTTCAAAACTGGAAGTTTTATCATGGTTTAGAGATTTTAGATTTCCTTTAAGAAATCATCTGGAGAATGGGGAAACACTTAAAAGTGATTCCTTAAGAATATGGACGGCGTAAAAGTTTAAATACCATCGTAATTCTCAAAGATTTAAACCGCATCTCTGGTGTAATACTTTGATAAAGACAATTTGAGGACAAAATGAAAGTGACAATTGACTTAAAAATCAATTGTCTGAGCTATATCTTAATATCGGGACCTTTTGAATTATTTCAAATTGCTTGAAAAACACAAGTCTTAAAATGAATGCTTCCTTTGACAATCGCTCCTTGATCAGAAAAATATTGATTCAAAAAGAAAAACAAGAAGAAATCTCATTCAAATCAATCAAAGAAAACAAAACAAAAAACACACAGCAAACCAAATCAAATTTTATTAATGGGATTCAAAATCAAAAGTACACAAAATCAAAACAGCAAAATAAAAAAATTTAGGAAACGATTTTGGCCAACGATAAACTTGAGCTTTTGGATCCACTAGCATCTCACTATAAAATAAAGGAAGATCTAAATCAATAAAATATCATGTGCGAGCAAGTTATTTTCTTAAGATAGTGATGCATGAGATGTTACTTTGACCAAGCATTATTATTAAAACTAAAAGAGACTAAAAGAAAATAAAAAAAATATTTATTAAGATGAGTGCAGTCGTACTCGTGGCACCTTGGGTCAGGGTTGAATTGATAGTTCAAATTTACTTATCTCTTTACTTTCCATTTAAAATTTTAATGATGATACTGTGTTTTTGAAAAGAAATGTTCAACGAAAAGCAGAGAGAAAAAGATTTAAAATGGACTTCCCTGACAAAATTCATATTATGGTTCTCTTGGTGTGCCCTCTCGTGTTCATAACTGCATTATTACCAAGAGAAACATTGAGAAATAAAACTAAAAGAAAACCTACTCCTAAACCTACTCTAACTACTAAACAAATCAAAAATAGTAAGTGAAGTCATTCTTCCAATGTATCCATCGGAGTAACTCCAATCCTACAATGTAAATAAGATCAAATATTACTAACAAAAATGGTAGTATATCGAAAAATAGAAAAAATATTTCATACTTTCCTTTATCATCATCATTTAAAAACAAAGCAAGCATGACCTTACCATTCCCTTGAACATTCTTTTTGTATGAATCCTTCATCCATTCTGCAATTTTGTCATTATATGGGTCACAAAAATATGAAAAATTGAGATTATGGGGACCTAACATAACCATCGGCCTAAACCGAAGTGCCCCATCCTCCTGACAATTTTCCTTTCGTTCCATATTTTCTCCATCTGGAGGATATAAAATGAGTGTGTTGAAGTTACCTCCTTGATCTCTAAATAAAGCGAAGATAATCTTACCATTTCTGGGAACTTTTCGAGATGTGAATACTCCAACCAATCTACAATACTATCATGATACATGCAATTACTAACATTGGATGGTTTGAAAGAATTCACATGCGACAAATATTCCCAGTGAGAATAAAGTATTAGACTATCAGGGAAAGAATCTTGTAAAAAGGTCGGATCAAGATGGCGAGAACTTATCATGTTTCTCGATCAGAAAAGAAATGTATCATCCTCTTTAAACTTTCCATTGAGCTTAAATACTTCAAGATTAACTATTTGAGGTGGACTAAATGGAACAAACAATATTTTTGAATAATCATCATTGGTAATAATATTTGGTCAATTATACTTTTCAACCTCAAATAATTGATCATGGAAAAATCTAGATTTTTCTTTAATCACAAATTGAGATGAATCAATGGAAGATGCAATTTGAGACTCTTTCAAATCATTTATTGATTTACCCACGGATAATTGATGAGAATAAGAATTGATATGTTCATGGGTAGAATTATTTTCCTCTTTATCTTCTATTCGGCAATCTCTTTGTACCTGATTATATAATGTTGAATTCTCTCCAATGCAATATGGAACATGCAATTGCACAACATTAGGATAAAAAACATCGGGGTACAAGGAATAATATGTAGAAGAATTGAGGAGACGAAATGCATCTCTTGAAATGATAGGTATATACGTTTCAAAATATGGTTTTGTTCCCTCTCCTTGTATAAACTGATCAACCTCTGTTGTATTCTCTTTTAAAGAATACGAGACAGATTCTAAGAGACAATTTGGTTCATTATGTAAGGGAAAATTTGAGAGCAAATCACTAGAGATAGAAGGTTGATTAATAGTTTGCCTAATGATTTCGTCTCCCACTAATTGATCATGGATCTGTTCAACTAAATTAGGGGAATATTTATTGTCCACATGATTATCAACTTCACATTCGGCCTCTTTTACTTTAGAAACTGTTATAAAATCTATGCGAGTGTGACAACTGTCATCTTTTAAAGTAAAGGTTCCTTCTTTGACAGGAGGAGACATTGTTTGCAAAGAATGATTAGATGTGACAATTGCATTATGTGGTTCATGATTTTCCAAAATGAAAGAAGTCGAAAAAAATTGTGGTGCTTCAAAATCTTCAAGATCAACATGAAAATTTGAACCATCTTGAGATTGAGTGTTAGTGCTCAATTCAGATTGGTTAACAATTAATTGATCTTTCTTGTCTGAGAGAGAAATGAGATATTCAAACCACTCATTAATAAGCGACATTTCTTTCAAATGGAATATAGTACAAACATGGATTAGCCTAATTCCAAAATCATTGAATGATTCACCATTTTCTTTCCTTAAACAACTTAATTCATCATAATCATAGTTGTTAAAATCTGATAAAAACTCAAATACAAACTAGGACAAAGAATGAATAGAATTAGCCTAAAAAGATTCAAACCAAATTTTAACCAGACTTCGGAAAGTGAGAGCGAACAATCTGCATGTAACATTAGAATCGGTGATCTTATGTCTGAAACACTTATAAAAAAAATTAGAAATATGGTCTACTGCAGATGTGTTCCCTTCACTATCAAAGGTGAGTTTTGAAAAGAGATCAGTTGTCTTGTTGGAAATAACTAGCAGTGAGACATTAAAAGCATGTTTCGACACAGTGATTTGGGCAGGAGCCATTAAGAATTTGAAGAAATTGACTCCAAATAGTTAGCCTGCCTTGTAGTGCATTATAAGATGACACAAGAGCAAAATTTATAAATCTGGAATTATGGCAGGTTGAGGGGTAAAACATTTATTCATTAAATCGACTCAGGCCCTCCTTCTAGCGCCATTTGTTGATGGACAAATTTGACATGCTGTCAACTGGAAGAATAGATCTGGTCCAGTGTTTTCTAAATAACCCAAGCTGTTTGGTGTAACATATTCTAACGGGTTTAATGGCCCAGTTATCCAACTAGGGTCCTAAAGATAGAAAAATAAAATAAACTAACTAAAGAAAAGATTCTAACAATCGACACAATAATTACAAATATTTATCTAAGAATGTGAATATACAAATGATTATGAAAAGTTTATATACAGTTTACAAGGTTTGCATGAAATCTTGCGAAAATGATTGTTTGATAAAGTTTCTGAATCAAATATGAACAACACTTATTTTTGGTTTTTTTTAAAGATATTAAACAAATAAATACTAAATGAATACGATTGAAACAGTGACACAAAAACAGTCAAAGCTAATTAATGTAATCATTGTTTCATTCATAAACAACTTAACTAAATAACACACATGATAACTTGTAGTTGATCAACGAAACTGGTATTATATTTCTATGTTGTATGAGCTCCTTCCTGTACTATTGTTAAGGGAAACCTATAACAGAACAATACTAGCACTTCCAAAATACATTCAAAGAGGTATTTGATATTGGAGTAAATTAATAACAACGGGAAAACAACTAATTAAAAATCATGTGATCTTAAGATAATCAATATTTAAGAACGAAAGAAAACTCAATTCTGAGTATTGATATTATTCATCATTTAACATTAGAAATAAATTTCACAATAATCAAATGATCGATTGATCACACCTAAAAATGGAATAAGAAATTATGGACAACATATAACATTTAACAGTATGAAAACACCATATGATGACAAACGAAAGCTAAAATCAACCATAATAACATTTTCATAATACAACAATAATGAAATAACAAAATGGAACAAGCATCACACGGGTCTAAAGCCAAAGATGAATTGTTTTTCCATATTCTTTCTCAAAATCACATGCCCATATTGTAGTCATGGAAGAATTTTTAAGATAATAGACTCTTAAAGATTGAAAAAATTAATACATAAATGATAACAATTAACCATGTATTGATAAAATAGACTAAAGTTAATTTAAATCAATGCATAATCAATTATTCAAAGAATATGAAGATATTATAATGAAAATAAAACCATTTTACTCACAGGACAAAAGTCATTAAGCAACCTGGAATTCCATATTTTTCTTTGAAAATACTTGTCCATTATCCCAAAGATTCCAACCATCCGTTACTCCATTTGAAAAGAAAAAAGTTTACAAAAGAAATAATATACAAAAGAGAAAGGATAAAAATCCTCCTCTCCAATTCTTCGATTCTTTTGGCTCTGAAATTTCTCATATATTTATACAATGAATGAACAGTTTGGGCTTCACTATTAATTTTCGTCACCTGAAATTTTCCTTGTAAAGAGACATCAATATCTCTCAAATAGTGCATTGTTTTGGGAAAATTACTACGCGAAAGGTAAATGGGTCCATTTGGGTTCTGAGTTTTCAACCGTTTCTTCAAATTCTTCACGGTTTTTCTGCAATCAGTCCTGCAAAATCGTTTGTCTGATCTTGACATCTTTCCAAATTTTATCTGTTGTTGCTCATAAAATTATTTGTAGCAATCCAATATTATTTTTGGATCAATTATCTTGAACATATTTGAATAATAAAATCAAGCCATGATAAGATCCATATCAAATATTTGATAATAGAAACCTGTGAAACAAAAAGAAACATAAATTAATAACCTAAAAATTGTGAATAAAACAAAATCTAGGACAATAAAATCAAAAATGAATTTAAACTAACTATAAGTTATAAACAAACATTGTTTATAATTTCCTTTCAAATATGATCTTAAAATTCTAGAAGCTTCAAGTTAATGGAGAAGAGAAAAATATTAATTTTGGTTTTTTACAAAATCAAACAAATGATAGATAATTCTTTTTATTATTATTATTACTTTTATTTTGAAATGAGATGCAAAATAAAAAAAGAATTTAATTAATTAATATCACCAAATGATTTTATGAAAATGAGAAACCAACCAATATATTATTTGATGAAGTGTTGAACACATTATTCAAAATAGTCAAACTTGCTAATGAGCAAAAGAATGAACACATAATCATAATTTAAACGAAAGTAAACAATTGATAAAAATTAACATTTTTGTTTAAATTGAGATTTCTATGCTCGTTTCTAAATTTTGACATATACTCTTGTAAT
Organism: Picea engelmannii; assembly: GCA_009831015.1. Lineage (NCBI taxonomy): Eukaryota > Viridiplantae > Streptophyta > Pinopsida > Pinales > Pinaceae > Picea > Picea engelmannii. The sequence continues at coordinate 176,301 of ML790617.1, read as the reverse complement.
AAATGTCTCATACTATAGTGAATGTCTTAAGTTTGTCTCAAAGCTAATCAAGGTATGGAACTATTTGAAAAGGTTGATTATGTAGCTCATTGTAATTATCAAGATTCTAATGGGGGGTCTTTAAATTTTGTAAAAAAATAGGGGGAGTTGTTGGAGCCCAACAGGATTCATGGAAACCCTAAACCCATATTATTGTTGAGTGCATGAATAGTACCCAATCCCCCACTTTGTTGTCTGGATTCGGCTATAGATGGTTCCTCATGTCATCCAAAACTCTAGGTTGGATGGTATTGAAAATCAAACTATAAACTCTGGACATGACTTTGTTTATGAAGATAAGTAATGTAACTCTTTTACACTCAGTTGACACAAATGTTGCTTCGAGAAATTCCCTCTTGTTGGTTTCCAGGAAAATTCTCAACAGATATGTGTAGTATCTGAAATGTCTTAGAGAACGAAAATTCACTCATTGTTTATGGATGTTATCAGCTAGGAACTGATCAAAACTTATACGAACTGACATACCAGACTCTGACTTAAAAAAGGTCAAAAGGAAACCAAGCATGAATTCCACCACATATTTGTCATTTTCTAGACCTAAAACTTGACTCAATAGGGAGAAAACCCATTGGACTTCAATAACCATTATATTCACATTCATTGGAAAAGACAAACCCTCTGGAAAATTTTCAAGTTTGATAATTTTCTGTAAAAACAGATCTCGGACCTCTGATGGACATTATATATATACCCTAATCATATTCTCTTCATTGAAAGGTTCAGAAATTGCGGAAAAGGACTCTGGTATACTGAGGGAATCTCAAATTGACAAACTCTCTATTCTACACAAGACCTCGCACCCTCGTTTATTCACAACGACTCTTTCTTCATGGGAATACTGTTCGACGCACCAATCTATAAACTCAGGAAACGAGAAAGCAATTTCGACAACATAAGGGACTATGGTGGCCTATACTTTTTCAAGGAATGGTATACACCTTCCTACTTTATCGAACAGGTTTCTCCTGGACACAGAGATAGGAGAAATAGTGATTTCGTTATAAAAAATATATGAATCTCGGTCAATTAGGGATTCTTCATTTGCCACGGGATCTTGTTCTTCTATTGAGGTTATGATAGGATCCATGGTTGTGATGAAAAATACCTAGAAACGATCGAAAATGGCGTGTAGTTGGTGTACTGTTGAGTTGCAGTTGAAAGATGGTGGTCACGCCAAGGTTTTAATGGTCCAGCATTCAAAATAAAATAAAATAATCGACAAAACACCCTTTTATACTTTTCCACTTTTCAGGACCATGAGAAAGTGGTTAGGGGAAACCCGCTTTTCATCCTGAATTGCACCTGGTGGTGCCACATAACCCCGAATGAAAACCATGGTTTAAATTTCAGGTCTGCTCTCCAAAATTAATCCTCGTGCAACTTCTCCCTCGAAAATCAGTCTCATTCGTTGATCTTGAGAACTCATGATCCACGATGCATCGGGTCCCATCAGTTCAGTGCTCCTTCCAGATTTAGTGCTTTCCTTGTCATCTTTAGCCCCTTTCCTAGTTTATCATGCTTCCAAACTAGTTTAGCGTCCCGCTAGATTCTGAAATCTGGCTTTCACAAAAATAATTTAATGGTGACTAACAAACCTAATGAAAAAATAAGAGAAACAAGGAATCTAGCAACAACGGTCTACAACTCTTGATAATAGCACAATATATCAGAATTAATTCATTGACTTAACAACTAGGAAACCCTTCCCTATTACATATTCCCATATTAATGGCTTTTCCTCATGTGCTTCTTGACTTCTTGAGTCTGCTATTATCTTTTCTTTATTTCACTCCCATTTTGCATGCGCTCGAGGCTTCTAGATATTTCCACTTGCTAGTCCAGTTGGTGCATGAATTATTTCTATCGTTTTAATGCTTATGGTTAGGTTTCCACTCATTGTAACTACTTTCCACTACTTATATCCTTTCATTTCCCTGCTACGCTTTTCTGCAAAATTGAACGTCCTCCAAAACGAAGGGCCCAACAACAAGCCTAGATCACAAACCAACTATCATGGGGCTAGGGATCCCGATTGAGTTGCAGAATCTCAACATCCTTAGCATCGTGTGGTACCAATGCCTTTCGCTCAATGGCAAGGACAAACCGAAGCACTTAACCTGGGATATGCCTAACACTTAGTCGTGTTTCCTTACTTAACTTATGTTTGCGAGTCTTATACTTAATTATCTTCAACAACAGTAAAAGAAGCATTCATACAAGTACAAAATGAAACTACTTGTGGGTGGCCAAACCGGCCTAACATCAAAAATATGATGTAAAACAGAAGTGTGTCGAGCTCAACTCATGCCACACAAAGAAAGTCTGCAATGGGGAGCTTTCGTTAAGTTGCAAATAACCTGTTGTGAAAACTCAAACTCTTCCACAAGGAGTTAGCTAATGCGCTCCCTTCCTCTGCAACCGCAGCTATAAGACTTGTACGAAAATCTCATCACCTTGCTTCATAGCTGAATAACTTATTTCTTTACTCAGACCAACCAACTTGCAATTCCCAGACTTAAACAAATCTCAGATGGCCTCCTTGTAACCGAAGTATTTTGATCTAGCCAACATGCCCTAACCAAGTGATCTCTTGCCTATTTGCTTTCTTGCTCCTTTTCAAATGGCTTGCCTTGCTCAGTTTATATAAGACGCCAAATGGGCACACCCTCCCTCTTCTCCACAATGCCATGTCTACATTTGTGAATCCGACGTGCGTTGTGGGTGTGTGTTTCCATCGAACGTACCCCTCTAACTCAGGTCGACTTCTCACTTCACGAAACCTATGTCTTCCATGGGTGTGTGCCCATTTGATGCGCTCCACCCACTCTAGTTGACTTCTTCATTTTCGCATTGCAGGAACCCAAGCCAATACTCCATTGCATATTCAGTCTGTTTATTGCTGGCATTTGCAACACTCTTCGTTCGTTGGAAACTCCCCTTGGTGCGCGCTCAAGGAGTGGAGTGTCACCAACTTCATTTGGTTGGCTCGCCCAAAGCGTCCAAGTCACTCTTTCGCACATCTATCTAGTTGAGTGCTCTTGATTCCAACGCACATGTCCATTTAACCATTTGTCTTCGGTGAGGGCACCCATGTCCACCATGGGGTGCCCAAATTCATTTTCCTTCAATTTCTTCGATGAGGGTTCCCATGATCACCATGGGGCGCCCACTTGCTCGCATTCTTCAACAAGTCTCCGCACATGACTCCTTTCGCAAATCATGGGCATGCGAAGACATATTTGGCATGGTAACAGGCCCAAAGACTCCCACTTCATCTATAAAGTGATCGAGCACCTTTCAACTCGCTCGATTTGTCCATCTCATCGCATGGAAGGAGCGTGTGCACTCAGGTCCACTCCTGAGGTGTTACATGCTCCCCCACTCAAATTGTTTTATGTCCTCAGCAATCCCAACATACTTCTTCTATCGTGATCACCATCGATGCTCATATAAACCTCAAATTGTCCTTTGCATATGCACGCCATGTTTCACATTGATCTAGGAAAAGCATCACCTTTGGCCTCAATGTTACATATCATTTCTTCCTGAAGCGATGACTACCAAGTTTTCCTAAGTCTTGAACTTCTCACGACCTTCGTTGTATCCAAAACCAACCCAAGTCCATGGTTCCGCACATAGCTATAGCTCCCACATATTAGACTTGTCGGGTGATCAGTATGGTTGTTGCGTCTAATATACAAGTATGCATTTCTCCACTTTCCCAAATTGTTTATGTCCACAAATTGTGTCTCTCAATTCGATCCTCAAGCTCCAGGAAAAGTTCCTCACCCTTGCCAAAATTTCACCAAGTCTTCAACTTGGTTTCACAACTTTTTTCTGCACCTTCACGTACTGAATTGTCTTTTCGCAATCAAACTAATCTTTGTCTTTGCTCCAAGTTTTTCACTTCAATTTTTTTCTACAACACCTCTTCACCAAGGCCGCACTTCCCACTTCTTGGAAGCACATCCAACCTCCAAGCTCAACAGACCAAATATTCCCGGAAGCCACCACCAAGGCTTCAGGCAAACGATGTGTCTGATCTATGTTCCATATGAAAATACCTTAGGACCAATTTGATTTCCTTCGGTGAGTAGCCCAACTTCTCAATTCATTCTACACTAAGCTCAAAATCATAGATCCCCATCGCACGTCTACAATAGTTCACGATCGTTGCAGGGTTTTGATCTTCCATGCCCACTTCTTCCTCATACTCCAAGTCTGGTTGAGTGAGGGCCTCCATGCATTCCTTTGTCTCAACACTTAGAGTTTTTGGTGCAAGTGAATTTCCTGACCAAGCCTCCTCAACTTCATCACAAACCTGTTGGAAGCAAGGTGATTCAGGTTTTGTTTCTTGTTTTGTGACTTCTACACATGTTGTGATGGATGAATTTAACTCATCCTCCCTAACTTGTTCTTAGTCATGCAGGCTCTGCAACCGATCTATATTCTCCACGATAGACTTTGTCGAAATATCCAATGTTGTCAACCTCTGTACAATTCATTCCCTCTGGTTCATGACACCCAAAGAACATTTGGCTGGAACTACTTCTTATTGTTTCTTCATGTTATGGGTTCTATCTGCACTTCCGCAGAGTCCCTCAACCAACCTAATCGCAAAAATTCTAAGCTTCCATCCAAGCTTGCTCTTCGTCGTCATGGGAACACTTGGTGTTTTGGATTCATCCAAGAACACCAAGTAATCCTCATGCGGTACAAGAACTTCTTTGGCATGCTTGAGAAAGTCTTTCCCAAATATCATTGCATGATCATCCCATGGAGCCACCATCACATCCCAAGTTTCAAACTAGCTTCCAACTCTCAATGGTGTTGAACGAAATACCCCTACCAACGGCTTCATCTCTGAGTTGACTACCTTGAACGCAACCATACTTTCCTCAGCCTTTCGATAGAGCAATGTCGTAGTCTGTTCACTAATAAAGTTGTGAGTTGATTCGGTGTCAACCAACGCTGCCACCTTCACCCCACTCACTGTCGCATTCACAAAACAAAGTCTACCTTTATTGTCTTGCGATCGTTTTCCATGGTTCTGCATCTTGAAATCATCTAGTTGCTTCATCAATTCCTCAACCTCTTTCATCATTTCCTTTTTTGGTTTTAGAAACAGTTGGCTCACTTCACCCAAGACTGCAAGATTCTACGTCGCAAGTTGCTCTTGGTTTTCGACCATCCGTTCCAAGGTTTCCTTCAAAGGACAATTCCATGCAAAATGTTAAGATTGCATAAGAAACAACAAATTCGCTTACCTCTGTGGTCAAGTAATTCAACCTGATTCTTTGTCTTGACTCTACCTCTGTCATGGGTGTCCACCTTGGTGAGTGAATCTACCCTTGTTGAGTTCATCCTTTCGATTCCTTCCTTTTCCTCTTCACTATAGGATTCTTGACATTTTCTAGCTTTCTTTACTTCTAGGCAATACCCTGTGAAATGGTGACCTAAACCTTCTTCACAAGTGATGGAATTGATGCCTTCAAGAAACTCTATTGTTCTGCGACATCAACGACGATGGTTGTGGCTTCTCTATCCTTGGTCAAGCTTGTCACCAAGACCTGGAAACCTTCATCCACAAAGAGAGGTTTCTTTCCTTCATACCATGCATCTCATCTTGTTGCGAAAGATCTCATCCTCTCTAAACTTTCGTTGGCTTCTTTCATCAACCTCTGTGTTTCTTCATCAAAGCTTAGCTTCATTTCATCATTGTTCACCATTCTCATCATCTGTTCTTTAGAATTTTTGCAAATGTATGCCTTTTGTGGTTGTTGTTGCAAATCTTCATTCGTGCACCCTTTTTTCACCGTAGAACTGCTTTTGCAACCACCAGTTCTGTTAACATGTGCGTCCCCTCCCTCATAACTATTATGACTGTAGTAGTGAGGATGGACCGAGTCTGCTATGATATTTTCTCTAATACCATATGTCATAGAAGTGACAGTGGTGAAGAGCTTACCAAATCGTCCACCAGAACCAATTCCACGGTCTTCTTTGATGTTCTCTCTGATACCATCTGTCACGAGAGTGACAATGGTGAAGAGCTTCATTGATCCATCTCCAATCAAATCGACATTGATACCATCTGTCACGGGGTTGGGGATCTCAATTGAGTTGTGGAAGCTCAACATCCTCGGCTCTGTGCGACATTGACTCCTTTCATTCGATGGCAAGGAAAAACTGAAGTACTTGACCTGGGCTATGCCTGTTGATTATTTGAGTTGGTTTCCATTGATGTCAACCCTTAAAGAAAGTTTGGTAGTGAATTCGGGTAGCACAAAGGTTTGGGTAATGGACCCAATTTTGTTTGATGTACAATGGTATGAGTTTTAATATATTTTAAAGTAATACTATTATATATGGATAGTACATGTCATTCCATTTCTGGTGGTATGTGGAACTTCACATAACTCCTGACGGTTAGAGAGTTATGGCCATGTGAAGTTGGAGAACCCTCATGAGTCATCTAGAAGCCCCAAAAGGTCAAAGTAGTCAAAGTGGTTGCAAAGAAGAAATTATTTAAATAATAAAGTGAAGTGATGAGTGTACTATAAGTCAAAGTAGATACAATATAAATGAAATAATAAAGGTAATGGAGAAATTACTAAGTGGACAAGTGGTTATAAGTGAGTTAGCCATAAAATAAAGAAAGTGGTTTATGATATTTTAGAAGGTAAATAATAAAGTGAAGTGATGAGTGTACTATAAGTCAAAGTGAATACAAAAGAAATTGTTTAAATAATAAATTTAATGGAGAAATTACTAAGTGGACAAGTGGTTAGAAGTGGGTTAGCCCTAAAATAAGGAAAGTGGTTTAAGATGGTTAGAAGGTAACCCCTTGAGGAAGCTACATAAAAGTATAAATAAGAGGCAAGGGTCTCTCACTTAATTACACTTGAGCATATTGAATATCTACAAGTGACTGAGGTAACCAAAGGATATCTAAGGTGAATTTCATACGGAAGGTGAAGTAAAGAAAGCCAAAATTCAAGGGAGGATAAATTATTTTGATGATGTTTTCTAAGGTATGTTACTTATAGATCATCTCACCATTTTCACAATTAAAAATTTTCTAGAATGACTTAGACCATGAAATATGGAGTTTGTTGAGGAAACATAACCAATTATTTATGATAAAAATGTCAGCTTGTGGGTCGTTGTATTTTGAGAGTTACACTCCGTGGAAAATAGGGTTTGTGGTTAGTCCTGAAACTAGTCTAAAACATGTGTTTCGAGTAAAAACGTCATAACTTCTTCATAAAAAATCCAAATTAACTAAGACCAAATGTATTGGTTAGAGTACACTATTTAGTATTTTTTGTACCATTTTTAGATCTATACAACAAACATTCCATCCGGGGAATTGTCTACAAGTTTGATCTCTAGAATAAGACATAATTCAACAAGGTATGTCATTTTTTCTATAACTCTTTTTCTGGGAGGTTCCAAGAAGTGAAACCTAGAGAAATTGTAGACAAGACATTGAAGAACATTGTGTACTATTTTTATACCTTTATTCATTACAGGTACATAGTTATGATTATTGAAATTTAGGGTTGTTGACTAATCCAAAACTAGTCATGTGAGACTAAAGTAAAATTTGATGAAAATGCTAGTCTCTTGTTAAGGAAGGTTTGTAGGTATGTGATCATATACACCAGGTCTGTTACAGAGTTACAAATCAGATTTGGATGATGAAATTGATGAGGGATTTTGGTTGAGGTATGTTACAGATAGAGGTTCTATAAAAGTGAGGTTGTGGCACATGGTTTGATGTAATGGTTTATGATATTTGGTTGTGGATAGTGTGATGTAATGCTAGAGAATTTTTTATGGTTATATTGGTATATGTATTTGGTATATGATTGAGGTACATGTTGGGTACATGGTTGAGACAAGTAGTTGATGAGTTGGAAAATACATGAGGCGTATAGTTGATGATGTTGGTACATCTTGATGAGTCATAGTTTATGTGTATTTTATGCATGATTGGTACATATTTAGTGCATAGTTGATGCACTCGTTGATGGTATAGGTTGAGGTACATGTTGGTCCATGGTTGATGCACTTGTTTATGGTACATGGTGATTACAAGTTGTTTGGTACAGGTTGGTGCATGGTTGATGCACTTGTTTATGGTACAGGTTGATTACAGGTTGATTGGTACAGGTTTACAATAATATATCTCATAGTGATAGTTTGACAATGGTTCCATCATTCTACTTTTATTTCAGGGAGGTTGGATAGGGCAAGGACAGGTGGTTGTAGCCACCTTCCGATTATAGCCAGAGAACATAGGGGGTTGTAACCTTCTTTTGGTTGCAGCCATAAAATTGGGGAGTTGGAGCTTCCTTCAGGTTGTAGCCTGAGAAACTAGGGGGTTGAAGCCTCCTTCCAGTTGTAGTTGGAAAACAAAGGAAGTTGATGCTTCCAATGAATGTAATTATTAAATACATATAAGAAAAAAAAATTATGTGGTTATCTCCTACTTTGGATTTCCATGTAAAAACATTGGTGTATTGTGTATGTGTATGATTGTTCATTTGTTCATTGTTTATTTACTCTGCAACTATTGGATGATAATGCTACATTGATATAACACTTGAATTTTATGGTTAACAAGGATTAAATTGTTCTATTACTGATTCACCCACCCTCTCAGTAATCCAACAATTGGTATCAAAGTGGTTTCCTTCAGAAAACAATTTAACTACTGGAAGGAGATCATGGATTATTCTGAGAATGGAGTACCATTGTTTAATGGTCAGAATGGTTTAAAGTATGAGTCATGGAGTGGAAGGACGAAAGTATTTTTACAGGCACATGGGTATTATATTTGGCTATCATTCGTTACAGGATATGATAGTTCAAAAAGGGCAAAGATTGCAGCCAAGAAGGAATTGAAGAAGAATAACAAAATAGCAATGGATTTCATCTTGGAAGGATTACCTAATCCGGTAAGAGAAAAGGTTGGTAAATGTTCATCAACCAAAGAACTTTGGGATAAGTTACATGACATATATTATTCACCCATCGCAAATTTAGAAAATGCTAAAGAAGATGCAGGTACAGATCAAGAAGAAATATGCTCACCATGTCAAGATTGTATAAGCATGATCGATACTTCCATGAAAGAAAACACTTATATAAGATATAAGAAAGTATGGATAAGAAAACAAAAAGAACAGGTGAACAAAGACCAGGTCTCAGGTCCCAGAGATTGCAATATTGGCAATAAAATGAGATGAAGAAAATTCTACAGAGAAAAAGAAAGATGTCAGATACATAAAGGTTTGGAAAATAACTGAAAAAAAAAGAAGGACAGGTAAATAAGGAATGGGTTAAAGAGATTGTACTTTCAGGCATTGTAGTGAAAGATGAATCCACAGACAAACAGAAAGCAGACAGAGCTCAGAGATATGATGAATCTACCAATGAAGATGATGATGAATACACATCAGAGCAAGAATTTTTTTGAGCCATCCGAATTAGAGACTCCCAGGTAATATGAATATTAGACATGGGGAGTCTATGCGATAGTTGTGATAGACCAAAGAACCATCCTTCGAGTAGCTTGCAGAGTTTGAGAAGACAGATCCAGAGCAGTCAGTTAGCAGAAGTACAATCAGTTGTAGTAGTGAAGACTTCATGATAGTATAGTGAAAAATGGATCAACATTATGGACAATTGTGCAATAGAGTCTTGGACAGTGTGGAGAGAGATGGATTCGTAAGAACACTTAGTAGGTTTGGAAAGATATATGACAGTGGACGAGAGCATAGATTCATATATTGGTTCAGAGAATGGTTCAAAGACAAAGGAACATTATCATAATGGATGATATTTACATAGGAAATGGCTTGAACAATGCTAATGGATTCCAAATTGACAGATATTCTTTGGACAAATGCAGTGCCTACAACAATTCACATTCAAAACAAAGTAATGCTCAGAAACAACAATAACAAAACTCCCTACGAGCTATGGAAAGGAAGAAAAACAAATGTGAAGCACTTCAGAGTATTTGGAAGCAAATGCTACATCAAAAGAGAAGATGACAGAATGGGAAAGTTTGACTCTTGTTTGGACAAAGGAGTACTTGTTGGTTACTCAAGTACAAGGAAAGAATACAAGTATTACAATCTGAGATTGAACAAAGTTGTGTAAAGCATCAAATGTAACAATTGATGAAACAAGTGGACGAGAATCAAAGGAAGAAGAAAATGAATCAATGGAATAACTTTACGAAGAAGAAGCAGAAGATGAAAAAGAAGTAGAAGGGAAAGATGAAGAGGATCAGATAGAAGTAGAAGAGCAAGTTCAACAAGTGCCTCCAAAGACACCTAGCAAACAAGTACAAAAGAATCATCCTTCAGATCAGATTATTGGAAACAAGGATGTAGGGGTTGAGACTAGAAGAAAAATCTGTTCACCAAAAAAAAACACACCTAGCACTCTTATCTACGATTGAACCAAATTGTTTTGAAGAGGCCAGCAAGGATGAATTTTGGAATAAGGCCATGGATGAATAATTGTATCAAATAGAGAAGAACGACATTTGGGAATTGGTTCCAAGACCAAAGACTAAGAATGTGATTTGCACAAAGTGGATTTTCAGAAATAAATTGAATGAAGATGGACATATTACAAGGAACAAAGCTAGATTGGTATGTAAATGATACACACAGGTTGAAGGAATTGACTTTGAAGAGACATTTTCCCCAGTTGCCAGAATGGAAGCAATCTGATTTCTCTTAGCTTATGCATGCTCCAAGAATATTAAAGTGTATCAGATGGATGTGAAATCAACTTTTCTGAATAGGGAACTTGAAGAAGAAGTCTACATTGAACAACCGAAAGGATTTCAATTGTCAGAGAACACAAATTATGTGTGCAAATTGAAGAAGGCCTTGTATGGTCTAAAACATGCTCGTAGAGCATGGTACTCTAGACTGGATACATATCTATGACATATAAGATTCAGAAAAGGAAGTGCAAACAACAACCTCTACATTAAGATACGTCAAAGAAACTAAGGAATTTTTATTTCTCAAACTAAGTATATCAGAGAAATGCTAAAGAGGTTCGGAATGGAAGATTGCAAACTAGTTACCACTCTTATGAAAACCAGTTGCAAGTTGAGCAAAGATGATGATTCAAATTCTACATAATAGAGGCAATGCAGGTCAATGATTGGTAGCTTACTATATGTGACAAGATCCAGACCAGATGTAATGCAGGCAGTTGGATAGGTGGCACGATTTCAAGCAACACCAAAGGAATCACATGTCTTAGTAGTGAAAAGGATTTTCAAATAAATCAAAGGAACATAAGAGATTGAATTATGGTATCCAAAAGGAAAGGATCTATCACTTATTTCCTATACAGATGCAGATTGGGAAGGTTGCATTGATGATAGACGAAGCATCAATGGAGCAGTGTTCTACTTGGGTGAGTGTTTAGTATCATGGCTAAGAAAGAAAAAATCACCAGTATCTTTATCTACAACCGAAGTAGATCATATTGCAACAACAGGATGTTGTACACAGGTTCTATGGATGAATCAAACTTTGACAAATATACAGGTTGAGTATGATGAGCCCATTCCAATCTATTGTGATAATACAAGTGCCATCAGTGTCTCAAAGAACCTGGTGATGCACTCCAAGACGAATCACATTCCAATCAAGTATCACTTTCTACGGGAACAAGTTGCAGAGAAGAACATCAGAGTTGAATATGTGGGCACAAATGAACAAGTGGCATACATATTTACAAAACCACTTCCAAGGGAATCTTTTGAGTATCTTCACCAAAGGCTCGGAGTAGTTTCTACTCCAAAATGAATGACTTTGAATGCTTATCTAATATGTCTTAGATTTACATGAGGAAGCACCATAAAGAGGACAGTTCAGGTCGGGAGATCAGTTTCAGGAAGAGTTCAGTTAGGAGGAGCAGCCCCGGATGGAAATATACATTTTTCATTGATGTCAAAGGGGGAGAGATTTATCAGATGCAAAGGTAAATGCTTGGAGAAAGAGAACATATGCATGGTTCCAAGGGGAGCGATGGTCACAGGGGGAGAATGAGTGATATGACTTCAGTATTTCATCAGAGTGTTTCCATCAATGCCAAAGAAGGAGATTGTTGATTATTTGGGTTGGTTTGTCATTGATGTCAACCCTTGAAGAAAGTCCGGTAGAGAATTTCGGTAGAAAAAGGTTTGGGTAATGGAACCAAGTTTGTTTGATGTATAATGGTATGATTTTTAATATATTTGAAGGTAAGACTATTCTAGATGGATAGTACATGTCATGTCATTTCCTGTGGAATGTGGAACGTCACATAACTCCTCACGGTTAGATATTTATGACCATGTGAAATTGGAGAACCCTCACAAGTCATCTAGAAGCCCCAAAAGGTCAAAGTAGTCAAAGTGGTTGCAATGAAGAAATTATTTAAATAATTTAGTGAAGTGATGAGTGTACTATAAGTCAAAGTGGATACAAAAGAAATTATTTAAATAATAAAGGTAATGGAGAAATTACTAAGTGGACAAGTGGGTTAGCCCTAAAATAAGGAAAGTGGTTTAAAAGATTTTAGAAGGTAAATAATAAAGTGAAGTGATGAGTGTACTATAAGTCAAAGTGAATACAAAAGAAATTGTTTAAATAATAAAGTTAATGGAGAAATTACTAAGTGGACAAGTGGTTAGAAGTGGGTTAGCCCTAAAATAAGGAAAGTGGTTTAAGATGGTTAGAAGGTAACCCCTCGAGGAAGCTACATAAAAGTATAAATAAGAGGAAAGGGTCTCTCATTTAATTACACTTGAGCATATTGAATGCCTACAAGTGACTGAGGTAACCAAAGGATATATATAAGGAGAATTTAGGAAGGAAGGTGAAGTAAAGAAGGCCGAAATGCAAGGGAGGATAAATTATTTTCATGATGTTTTCTAAGGTATGTTACTTACAGGTCATCTCACCATTTTCGCAATAATTTTTTTTCTAAAATGATTCAGACCATGAAATATGGAGGTCATTGAGGAAACATATCCAAGTAGATGTGATAAAAATTTCAGCTTGTGGGTCGTTGTATTTTGGGAGTTACACTCTGTGGAAAATAGGGTTTGTGGCTAGTCCTAAAACTAGTCTAAAATAGGTGTTTCGGGTAAAAACATCATAACTTCTTCATAACAGATGAAAATTAAGTAAGACCAAATGTATTGGCTAGAGAAAAGTATGTAGTGTGTTGTGTACCATTTTCACATCTATACAACAAATATTTCATGTGAGGCATTCTCTACAAGTTTGATCTCTAGAATAAGCCAAAATTCAACAAGGTATGTCATTTTTTCTATAACTCCTTTTCTAGGAGGTTCCAAGAAGTGAAACCTGGAGAAATTGCAGACAAGACACTGGAGAACATTGTGTACTATTTTTACACCTTTATTCATTACAGGTACATAGTTATGATTATTGCAAGTTAGGGTTGTAGACTAATCCAAAACTAGTCATGCGAGACTAAAGTAAAATTTGATGAAAATGCTAATCTCTTGTTAAGGAAGGTTTGCAAGTATGTGATCATATACACTAGGTCTGTTATAGATTTACAAATCAGATTTGGATGATGAAATTGATGAGGGATTTTGGTTGAGGTATGTTACAGATAAAGGTTGTATAACAATGAGGTTATGGAACATGGTTTGATGTAATGGTTTATGGTATTTGGTTATGGATAGTGTGATGTAATGCTAGAGAACTTTTGATGGTTATATTGGTATATGGTTGAGGTACATGTTGGGTACATGGTTGAGACAAGTAGTTGATAATTTGGCACATACATGAGGTGTATAGTTGATGATGTTGGTACATCTTGATGAGTCATAATTTATGTGTATTTGATGCATTATTGTTACATATTTGGTGCATGGTTGATGGTACAGGTTGAGGTACATGTTGGTGCATGGTTGATGCACTTGTTTATGGTACAAGTTGATTACAGGTTGAGGTACAGGTTGGTGCATGGTTGATGCACTTGTTTATGGTACAGGTTGATTGGTACAGGTTTACAACAATATATCTCATAGTGATAGTGTGACAGTGGTTCCATCATTCTACTTTTATTTCAGGGAGGTTGGACAAGGAAAGGACAAGTGGTTGTAGCCACCTTCCGGTTGCAGCCAAAGAACATAGGGGGTTGTAGACAAAGAATTGGGGAGTTGGAGCTTCCTTCAAGTTGTATCCTGAAAAACTAGGGGGTTGGATCCTCCTTCCAGTTGCAGCTAGAAAACAAAGGAAGTTGGTGCTTCCAATGAATGTAATTCTTAAAGACATATAAAAAAAATCATTCTGTGGTTTTCTCCCACTTTGGGTTTCCACGTAAAAACACTGGTGTATTGTGTATGTGTATGATTTTTCATTTGTTCATTGTTTATTTACTCTGCAACTATTGGATGATAATGCTACATTGATATAACACTTGAATTTTATGGTTAAAAATGATTAAATTGCTCTATTATTGATTCACCCCCCCTCTCAGTAATCCAACAATGCCTAACACTTAGTCTCGTTACCTTACTTAACTTATGTTTGTAAGTCTTATACTTAGCTATCTTCAACAACAATAAAAGAATCATTCATACAAGTACAAAACAAAACTTCTTATGGGCGGCCAAACTAGCCTAACACCCAAAATATGATGTAAAACGGAAGTGTGTCGAGCTCAACTCATGCCACACAAAGAAATTCCACAATGGGGAGCTTTTGTAAAGTTGCAAATAACCTGTTGCGAAAAATCAAACTCTTCCTCATCGAGTTAGCCAATGTGCTCCATTCCTCCTCAATCGCATCTAGAATACTTGTGTGAAACTCTCATCACCTTGCTTCATAGATGAATAGCTTATGTTTTTCCTTAGACCGACCAACCTGCGATTCCTGGACTTAACCAAATCTTAGATTGCCTCCTTGTAACTGAAATCTTTTGATCTAGCCAACACGCCCTAACCAAGTGATATCTTGCCTCTTTTATTTCTTGCTTCTTTTCAAATGTATTTCCTTGACCGGTTTATATAGGACGTCCAACGAGAGTGCCCTTCCTCTTCTCCACAAAGCCATGTCCACATTTGCAAAGCCGAACGTGCCCCTCTAACTTGGGCCAACTTCTCACTTCGCAAAATCAACGTCTTCCATGGGCGCGTACCCATTTGATGCACTCCACCCACTCTAGCCGACTTCTTCATTTTCACATCGCGGGTGCCCAAGCCAATACTCCATCGCATCTTCGGTCTATTTCTTGTTGGTTTTTGCAATGCTCTTCATTTGTTGACAACTCCCCTTGGCTCACGCTCAAGGATTGGAGCGTCACCAACTTCATTTGGTTGGCTCGCCCAAAGCGTCTAAGTCACTCTTTCACACATCTGGTCAATTGGGTGCTCTTGTTGCCAACGCACCCATCCATCCAACCATCTATCTTCGATGAGGGCGCCCATGTCCACCATGGGGTGCCCAAATTCGTTTTCCTTCAGTTTCTTCGGTGAGGGCACCCATGATCACCATGGGGCACCCACTTGCTCACATTCTTCAACAGGTCTCCACACATAACTCCTTTCATAAGTCATGGGCATGCGAAGTCATCTTTGGCATAGTAACGCACCCAAAGATTCCCACTTTGTCTATAAAGTGACCGAGCACCCTCTAGCTCGCTTGGTTTGTCCATCTCGTCGCATGGAAGGAGTGTGCGCACTCAGGTCCACTCCTGAGGTGTTACACCAACCCTCCAAAGAGAGCGAGTCACCTTCTAGAAAGAGCACATGAGCGAGAATCCCCAATAGACAAAATCGTACCAATCCATTGCACAATAAAAAGAGATTCAAATTTTTTTTGAGAGAGAAACAAGTCTCAAGTTATGAATTATGAAAAATGAAAGAAGCTTTGCCTCTTATTTATAGAGGAAACCCAAGTCTTAGTTTGGTCCAATTTACAACCAACTCCTTAATTTTAGGTCAAATATTATGTTTTTACATTGACTTTAACCGAATCCATTTGATTTTTTTCCACACATGCTAAATAATGACAAAAAATGATAAAAAAATGTGAAATAATCCCCCAACATCTTCTTCAATGGCGGCCATTGGGTGATATAGCCTCCAAAGGCTAGGACGTCATATGCCCATGGTGCCACATCATCCCACTAGTCCACGAAATGTGGGGTAAATATCCCACAACTCCACCAAGTGCAAACCCATGTCAAATCGAGCTCTTTAAGCTTGACGCCATGCTCCAAAAGTGCATCGTTCTAGCGTGGGATGGTGACATCATGCAAGTTTCATCATCCTAGGCCTCTTTCATGGGCCAATGACATCACCAAGTGTGCAATGTTCGTCATCTTTATCCTCCCTTTTGTTGGGGTGAACATCCAACCTATGGTATTTTACGCCAATATGAAGGTCCAAGTGACGTAGTACCTCCATGAAAAATGTCACCGAGCAAGATCCTGCAAAGACAAACAAGGTATGCCCTCCAAGAGTCCACAAGTTATATGAATCATGCCAAGTAAATCAATCTTATTACAAGATCCACCCAAACAAGCACATCGGATCCCCCCTTTCAAATTAAACATATGCTCAAAGACTTTATGCAAATTACCAAATTTAGATATGGGACGGTTATCCAAAATTTATATTGGGTAAGCCAATTCCCCAAGTAGAGGAATGTTTCCCAGTTGAACCCTATCTAGGCCATGTAATGAATGTGAGGTGGGTGGGGGATAAACTTCTCGGCATGGGGTCATTAACATGCAAGGGTCTCATATGGTCTTATTTCCATGGGCGCCTTTGTGGAGAGTGTGTTTCACCCTTGAGTTACCTTTCATTTGGGGCACAACCTTTTTCCAAGCCCTATAATTTCCTTTTTCTTTATTTTCTTTAGATAATTTGCAAGTCCCCTTTACAAGGTTTCTTGATTTTATGCATTAAATGTGTTTCCTTTCAAATGGGATATTTATAAGTCTTTTTCAAATAGGCGAGGATTTCATTCACACTTAGGACTTAGTTAGGGTGGGCGCCTAGAAAGGTAGAGCTCAAGTTTGGGACTATGGCTTTTGTGTCCTTTGTATCCCTGCCACTGCATTTTGATCGTGGTTGATCTTTCTCTTTACTTATTTATTGATGCTACCTGCAACAACCTCTGGGCCTTCAACCTCTCTTCCCACAAGAGAATGAGGTACAAGCCCCTTTTTGGGGTACATGTAAGTCGAAAACCAAAAATATGAGGCTACAGAGGGGAATGAAGATGGAAAGTGAATAAATATTATCGGGAATGGCACAATGACCCATCAAGAAGAAACCCCAGTAGCACCCCTTTCCCCAGGGGTGGCATACTTACTAGAAACCCCAGGATAACCACCAAGGTGAAAAATGGTAAAAATCATTACTTTTGAGCAAACAATTCATAACCTGAAAGGTGTCAAATACCCACTATGGAAATCAAATATTTTCGTCGATTTCTCAATGATCAGACCCCCGAAATTTCTACAGAGGTCTAGCGTAAGCTAGATCTTCCCTCGTCTGTTCCCATAGGATCGCGGGTCACGACCACAAGTCGAACAAATATGGCATCCTTTCGCTCTTAACAACTCAACACTACCAGAGCATCGAGTCTTTCGACTCTGCAAACCCCGACGCAGCGAAGCACCGAACCCTGAAAGGGCTGGCGAGTACAAGTTTCTTGTTTGGGTCGTGTCCTCGTGACCACGTACTTAAGCCGGAAAATCCCTTACCGGCCTTTCATGATTTGGTAAATCACGATGCATGAATTCTTCCTTTCCCATTCAAATCCACGAAAACCACGAAGTCACCCAAGTTTCCCTCCAAAGGGAGATCAATGGTTGTAAGCCTCCCCTGATCCGATGGTATGGATCCTTTCGGGGTTTTGGTACTCGGGAGTTCGAAATGCAATGACTACAAGACTCCTTGTCATTTAAATCTCCGAATTCCGATATGGAAGTTCGTGTAAGAGATCAACGACTCTTAATAGTGTGGATCCAACGGTCCACGGGATTTCGAGACTTTTCCCAAATCTATGACCGCTCACCACGCGTCTCCTCTGATGGACGGTCCAGATTCTTTCGGTACTTCTCCTCTCCACTACAGCGCGTATCAGGATTTCGCGAATCGTGGGGGCAAGGTTTTCTATCCCTCTGGTTTCCCGGATGCCGAAACGCCGAAAAGTCGACCGGCATCCACGTGTCCCTCCGATGGACGGCGACGACCTTTAGCCAAGATCAACGGTCGTGATCTTTTCGAGATGATCAACTGTCACAATTAAATCCCATATTTCCTTAACCTCATTCACACCTCTCTCCATTTCATGGTTTCGGTGATCGGGATTTCGCGACTCGCGAAGACAAGGGTTCTTGCCCTTTGGTTTCCCAGGTGCTGAAATACCGAAATGTCGATCAACAGCCACATGTCCCTCCGATAGACAGCTGCGACCTTCACCCACGATCAACCATTATGATCTTTTCAGGATGATCAATAGTCACGGTTAAACCCCGCCTTTCTCAAACTTATTCACACTTAAACCGATTCGGGGTTTCGGTAATCGGGATTTCGTGACTCGCGAAGAAAAGGGTTCTTGCCCTTTTGTTTCCCGGGTGTCGAAACACCGAACCGCTTACCAGCAGCCACGTGTACTCTATAGATGGACGGTCCAGGTACTTCCATGGACCATGGGATCTACGATCCTGATTCCTTCATCTCTTGCAAGGGAAAAAGGGGTCGTGGCATTAATACCTGTGTCTCTTCCTCAAATCTAACGGTCATTACAGACCCTGGGATCCTCCGAAGGGATCATGTTCGTGCATTGCTTGCAAAGGTGGAGAGGGGTCGAGGAACTATCATCCATGTTCCTTCCCCACCTCCAACGGTTGTTACAGACCTTGGATCCTCCGAGAGTATCTCATTCGTTAATCGAGATTTAAACATATTCTAACATTTTGGGAGTTCACCAGTCGAAGTTTCGGGACTTATCAATCACGAGAGTCAAACCTTGATCCAGATTATTTTTGGCATGAAATGAGAGCGGAGATATAATAAAGAAATGCACATAGATATCGCATATATCCAGTAATATAACATAAATATATCAAATATGCAACCATAAACACAGAGATACAATAATACATGATTTCTATTAATGAAAGAAATGTACAGAGACTGTAAAAATACAGAGTGAAAGACTCGCTAGAATGGTGGCAACTTATCTCTGAGAAGAGATGTGACGGCTACTCGCATTCACAAGAAGATGGTTACAATGAGGCTCTGGAGGCATTTTTACAATAATTGGGAATTCCAAAAGTCCTAGACATCCAAAAACCTAACCCTAGGAGATGAAGCGCCAAAAGTCATGTGGGCCCCGTTTGGGTAAGTTGGTGCATCAACTTCCCGAAGTCGTAACTTTTGCATACGATCTCCGTTTTAGACGTGTGATAGCTCGTTGGAAAGGTATCGTCGAGGAGATTCATTTTGGGGACTCAATGATGCCTTTGGATATCATTGAGAACCTCGATCTCGAAAAAAACTTCATTTAGGCCCTCAAAATGGCCCCGGAAGTTAAAACCTGCTAAAAATAGTAAATTGCCAAAATGGCCAGAAAACTGTTTTGAGCCATTTGGAAAAGGTGGGTGGCCCCCGATATCCACCTGGATCAGACCTCTTGTCAATGGAACTCCCGAACTCCTGATTTGTGAAATCCCGATGGGCTCTTTCTTTCGAGATTCTCCCGAGATCCTGGATTACTGCCACATCTCCTCCCTCAGATGGACGGTCCTCATTATTTTGCGATTTCGCGACTTGCGACCCCTAGTGATGCAAATCCTTTGTCAACTCGAATCCCCGGTATCCGAATTACCTATGGACTCTCGATCTCCACCACGTTTCCTTCACGGATGGACGGTCTAGATCTATATCGAGATTTTCACCATGGAGTGTCCCGATCTCTTGTCATCAGGTCTCCCAGAATCTCGAACTCTGAATCCCCGATACCGACTCCTCTCTCTCGGGACTTTCACCCTTGTTCACGAGGGCTTAACCCTCATGCATCTTCTAATAGATCCAACGACTGCCAGGTTTTCTAACTAAGATCTGACGGCTCAGATCTGTCCCACGTCGTGCACTCTCCCCCCTACTCTTCGAACGTGGAAAAACCAACGGTCCAGATACTCCCACAGTCCTTGGGGATCTACGGTCCCGATTTCCTCGCTACTCACGAAGATAAAAGAAAAGGGGTAAGGCATGTAACACCCTTGTTTCTTCCGCCAATCTAACGATCGTGAATGACCGTAGATCTTCCGACAGGATCTCGTCCATCGATCGATACTTATCCCTACACTGCTACTTCGGGATTTTAAGAGGATCATTCTTCCTCGTACAAGGTTGCTAAGACTTGCGCATTCAGGTCCTTTTTCCAGGCTCTTGGTAAACTTTTCCAAGAAGGGTATCTCTGTGGAGAGTTCTATTCCGGGGCATTCCTGGAGACAGATAAGGGGAAACAATTTCCCAAGGATGGACTGGAAGTCTAACTTGGTTCAACTTTCGCATAATTAAATTTATCTATCACATACACCATGCGTGGTTTTTCTGTTACAAGCATACATCTACCTTTTCTTATCAAAACACTGCACAGACAGTCTTTATACTGTAATCATTCACAATTTCACAGTTTATGAGCATATATGTCAGCATATGAATTTCAAGATGCAAGATGTAAAACACTTATCAGAAGTAACACCAGAAGTAAGTGCAACTGCTGAGAGGGGTGCTCGTTTCCACCCAACCGTAGGCTCAGCTATTCCGATAGGATTTACAACTAGCCACTCCCGAGCTGAGACCACGATGCTGTGAGACTGTGTCTCGGTTTGCCAGTGACCGAGAACGAGGGTTACTCTCCCCCTTCTCTGCTATCACTCACTCTGCATATCTCCAGAGTTCTCTTCCTCCCCCAGTGTCTGCCCCAATCGCTTCTCCCTCATGCCTTATCCTCTTGCGAGGTTGCGTGTGGCGCGATTTCCCTCGCACTGGTCAGGCTTGACGGCTCTATGGATGGGCGGTTCACCCCCCCCATCCCTCATTAATTCCTGAAAAGCCATCTACCTACCAGCTTGCGAGACATTTAATTTGGGGCCAGCGAGCCGCTCTTGGTTCTCCACGCTAGTGAAGTCCAAATACGATATTGTTCTCGGTGGAAGTTAACACCACCATTCTAGGTGCCTTCCACCGCCTTTCTCCAGCCATCGTGGTCTCTTTTTCAGCATACCCCTCTCAGCAGTTCTGCAATATATATATATATATTCATAATATTATTCACATTCATCGACCTTTTCCACAAGGTCCATTCACATCACACATTTACATTTCTGAGTTTGCCACGGTTCTTGGCCAGTCCAGTTATTTTTTACAAACTGGGGGAAACAGGGTGTTACAATTCCCTCCCCCTTAAAGGAACATCGTCCTCGATGTTCTTATCTATTAACATGAAATGCATGTACAGAAGTAAACAAAATCGGATATGCTTGTTTCTTGGCATCCTCCATTTCCCATGTAGCCTCATCTGGGCCAAAATGTTTCCACTGCACCTTGACCTGTGCAATGGTTCGGTTCCGGAGCGAGGTTTCCTTTATGTCCAGTATGCATTGGGGTTCTGGTAGAAATTCTCCCTCCGGTTCCACCTGGATCACAGACCAGCCAATTATATGGTTAGCATCATGTACATATTTCTTCAATAATGAAACATGGAAAACATTATGTGCTTTTACTGTGGGAGGAAGTGCTAACCTATAGGCTATAGGCCCCACTCTATCTAGAACCTCAAAGGATCCACAATACCGAGGTGCCAACTTGGCACAAGCTCCCATTTTCAGGGAACTCTTCCTGGGCCTAACTCTGAGATATACATGATCTCCCACTTTGAACTCTCTTGGAGTTCTCTTTTGGTCGGCATAACTTTTCTATCGGTTTTGAGCGACCTTCAGGTTTCATTTTATCTGAGTCACCTGTTGTTCCATTTCTTTCAACATGTCGGGTCCAAAAGAAATCATGTTTACAGGATTACTCCAACTAACTGGAGTATTACACGATCTACCATAGAGGACTTTGAAGGGACACATCTTTAAGGATGCTTGGTAGTCGTTGTTGTAGGCGAATTCTACCAGTGGAAGGTAGTCTTCCCACTTCTTGGGTTGATGCATTACATGCATTATTAGCATGTCTTCAAGTACTTGGTTCACTCTTTCCATCTGCCCATAGGTTTGAGGGTGATAGGCGGTGCTAAACAACAATTTGGTCTCTAAACCAACCATCAATGATTTCCAAAAGTTAGAGGTAAATTTCATGTCTCTGTCAGACACGATCTCTTTCAACATACCATGCAGTCTAAATATCTCCTTCATGAACACTTGGGCGATATCGATTGCTTTGCAGGTTGATTTGACAGGGATGAAATGAGCAGACTTGCTCAATTTA
Organism: Picea engelmannii; assembly: GCA_009831015.1. NCBI lineage: Eukaryota > Viridiplantae > Streptophyta > Pinopsida > Pinales > Pinaceae > Picea > Picea engelmannii. Next base: position 153,713 of record ML790617.1, on the reverse strand, counting down.
TCCACCACTACCATAATGGCATCATTTTGTTTGGTTGAGGTTGGTAATCCAGTGATGAAATCCATGGAGATGGTTTCCCATTTCCATTCTGGGATTGGTAAAGGTTGCAA
>ML790617.1:137119-153553 GCA_009831015.1 Picea engelmannii | reverse complement strand
TATGTCTTTCTTCATTCCAGGCCAATAAAATTGTCTCCTGGTGGCAGTGATCATTTTCTGGTATCCTAGATGACCGGAATAGGGTCTTTTATGTAGTTCATCCAGTATGAACCTCTTCAAGTCGTCACAATTTGGAATATACAGTCTATTTATGTAAGTGAGCAGACCTCCTTCAGTCATCTGGTAGCCTTCATATTTTACTCCGGTGGGTTCTTGTTGTAGGTTCATGGCCATGGTCTGGACGAAGGGATCTATTTCTTGTGCGTTTCTTATTCTTTCCTTGACTTCTTTCTCACAGGTGCTCACCGCTGCTAGGTGAATTGTTTTCATACTTCTGCTAAGGGCATCGACCACCCTATTTTCTTTTCCTTTAATGTGTTTGATTTTGAAATCAAACTCGCTAAGGAGGGCCATCCACCTAGCTTGTCTAGCATTGAGCTTTGGTTGATCAAACAGGTATTGCAATCCACAATGATCTGTCATAAGTACAATTTTTCTTCCCAGGAGGTAATGCCTCCACATTTTCAAGGCATGCACTATGGCAGCCAGTTCTAGATCATGGGTCACATAGTTGACTTCATGCTCGTTCATTTTTTGGGATTCATAGCAGATCACACTTCCTTCCTGCATAAGGACTCCTCCGAGCCCTTCCTTATAGGCATATGTGCACACGAGGAAGTCAGCTTTTGGATCGACGATCTTTAGTACAGGTGCATGGGTCAGTAGATGTTTCAGGGTTTGAAATCTTTCTTCACATTTCTGTGTCCATAGGAATTTTGTCCCCTTCTTCTGGAGGGCAGTGATTAGACAACCAATCTTGGAGAATCCTTTTATAAATCTCCTATAGTATCCTGCTAATCCCATAAAGGATCTGATATCTGAAACATCCTTCGGGGTAGGCCATTCCATGATAGACCTGATTTTGTCAGGGTCTACCGCTACTCCTTCTTCGGAGAGAACATGGCCTAAGTAATGTATTTCCTTCTGGAAGAATTCACATTTGCTAAATTTGGCATAGAGTTGATGTTCTCTTAGCACTTGCAGCACAAGTCTAAGATGCTCTTCATGCTCTTCTCTATTCTTAGAGTAGACTAATATGTCATCAATAAAAACTAGCACAAATTTATCTAGAAATTTACTGAGTACATTGTTCATCAAGCACATAAAAGTGGCAGGGGCATTGGTTAACCCAAATGGCACTACCAAAAACTCATAGTGACCATACTGTGTCCGGAAGGAAGTTTTATGGATGTCTTCATCCTTGATTCGGACTTGATGGTATCCCGACCTCAAGTCGATCTTTGAGAAAATAGATGTGCCTCCCAATTGATCGAATAGATCATCGATCCTAGGCAAAGGGTACTTGTTCTTTATGGTTACCTTATTGAGTTGTCTATAATCTATACATAGCCTAAGGGTGTCGTCCTTCTTTTTCATAAACAGGACTGGTGCTCCCCATGGAGACACGCTGGGTCGAATATAGCCTTTATCCATAATTTATTTTAATTTCAATTTGAGTTCAACTAACTCGGGTGTGTTCATCCGGTAGGGTGTCCTAGACACCGACACCGCTCCTGATGCAAGTTATATCGAGAAGTCTATGTCCCTCCTCGGAGGTAGACCCGATACCTCTTCCGAAAACACATCTCTGTATTTTCTCAGGATAGGGTGATCGTCAGGGCTTGGTTTATCACCTTTGATTGTTTTCAACACCTGTATTGCATATAGATGACATCCCTTTCGACAATACTTTCTCATTTGCAGGGCTGATATTTGTCTCACCAAGACGGGTTTTCAGATCCCTTGAAGGGTTATTCTTCTCCCTTCTTTACTTACACACTCTAAGGTTTTATGGTAACAGTCCAGTCTAGCTTTATGGGTGGCTAGCCAGTCCATACCGATCAATAGATCATATGATCCCAGGGGTAATATGTTAAGGGTTTCTTGGGTGGGGAATTCACCGAACATTAATTGACAAGCTGGTATAACCTCTGCTATCTTCCTTTTGGTGCCAGTGGCTAACTGTACCAACTATGGCTTGGTATGTTTTTGTGGCTGTAGTTTACACTTATCAACAGCCTCAGGGGCTATATAACTCAAATTTGAACCAGGGTCAATCAAAACAGACACTAGACGGTTGAAAACCATACTTTCTATTTCCACTACTGAAGCTTGATGGTCAGCTTGGTTATTATCCAAGGCTGCATAAATTTGTGGCACACTCCTGACCACATCATTGACGGTAGTAGTTTCCTGGATGTTATAAATCCTCTGACTATTCTGTTGTCGGTGTGGACAGTCTCTCAGGAGATGTTCCTCTCCACAACCCCAACATTTCAGAGGTTCTCTCTTGGTGTTAGCCACCTTCACTAGTATAGGTCCATAAGTTTTATTTCCACCCGATGAGAGAAAGTTCTGCTGGTGTACACTCCGGGCTGGAAAGTTCATTCTTGGGTTCTTCTTGTAGTTCTTAAATCCTGGGGATTTGATCCCCTTTTTCTGAAATCTTGAACTATTCTTTGGTTTCCATCCTTCATGAGGTTCTGCTCGATGCCCAAACTGTTCATGACAATAGGTTTCCTTTCGAATGGTGTCTTCTAGGGTCGTTGGCTCATCAAATTCAATTATGTTTTGATATTCCTTGGGTAGCCCACTGATGAAGCATTGCACCTTTGCCTTTTCTGCTTTTATATAAGGTACATACCTCAACAAGTCGAGGAATCTGTTAACATATTCCTCTATAGTAAGTTGTCCCAGTTTGAGTTCATAAAACTCTTTAGTCTTTTCGTTGAAATATTTTTCCGACAGATACTTCTTCCGGAAGTACTTCTCAAATCGTTTCCATGACAGGTCCTCTTCACAAACCCCTTTCACATTCTTGAGGTCTTCCCACCAAATGGAAGCCTTTCCGTTCAAGTTGAAGGTGGCCACTTGGGCCTTCATATTTTCTGAAAAGTCATGGACTCTGAAATACTTCTTTAGTCCAAGCAGCCAGGCCTCTGCTTCCTCTCCCTTCTTTATTTCACCGTCGAAGGAGGGTGGTTTGGCCCTTCTGAATTCTTCGAATTTTTGACCTTTGGAAGACTGTTGCTTCTTTTGTTTTCTTCGGGGATAGGAACTGGTTCTATTGCTAGAAGAGCCCTCTGAATCGCCATCTTCCTTCTCAGAGGAACCATCCGACACTTGTCCTTTACCTCTGGGGTGGACCTTTTTCGAGGTGCTCCTCTCAGTGTGGCCACTGATATTGTAAGGTAGCTAGAGAGGTAGTGGGGGGGGCCTAGAGGGCCCATAGTGATAATAGTGGAGGTCATTCAATGTAAGGTGGACTAGGTCCACTATATTATTAAATAAGGACCACTATGGTAGTTAGATATAATAAATGTAAGAGGACTTCTTAGAAGGTTCTACTTCTAGAAGATTCCTCCTCTAGAATGTTCTTAGGTGATGGTAGCACTATATAAAGGGGTTCAAGCAATGTAATGAGACATGAACAAAAGTATTGTATTGGAGCGGTAGCTCAATAGGAGGATGCCCCCTCGAAGAGGCAAGTGAACAAGAGAGGATCCCTTCCATAATAGGATCCATTGTATGGTGTTGCCCTACCTCAAGGGTTTGGTAATAATAAAGTGAGGTTTCTTCTATATTGCTTTGTGGATCTATTGTGTATTCAGTAATTGTGTTGATTATATCTTCAGATTTGGTATTGGTACTTAACAAGTGGTATCAGAGCACTTTCCTTGGCCGGAGTTGTGGACAACTATTTTTTATTTTTGCAGATTTTTTTTTTCGGAGAAGAAAAAAGAGGGCCGCAACATTCCAGACATTTTCAGTATATTTATGTACAAAATTTGCAGAAAAGGGTTGTATATCTGAGTTCCTCTCAGAAAAACACCCAAGTTAAAAAAAAAAATCGTCCGAAACGGAGTCTGGAAGGTCAAGATATTGAGGTTTTAAAATCTGCAATTTTTCAGGGTTTTTTCTGCGGACGGCGGCGTGATTTGTTTTTATTTCTGTAGAATTTGGAGGCCGAATTTGCCCAAATAAATTACAGATCTGAGTTCTTCTCACAATTTTACCCAATTTCAAAAACAAAATCAGCTAAAACGGAGTCCGGGAAGTGAAGTTATGAGCATTTTAAGTTCAACAGTTTTTTAGGGTTTTTCCAGAAAAAGCCATGATTTTCTGCCGAAACTTATTGGGTCTATTTTTTGAGTTTTTTCGTGACGGCTGCAGGACCGAAGAGTTCATAGGGTGCTCAGATGAATATTTTGTCTCAAACCTTGAAAGGAATTCTTGAATCATTCAAATCCCAATTGGATGATAGATTGGATGCATTTGCACATGGCCTCACAAACATCCTCACACACAGCCTCACATACGGCCTCAATGATAGTTTTCATAGTATTCAAGACTCATTGAATAATATGCATGAGATATTTCTTATGGAGGGCCTTAGGGATGAATATAATCAAGAAATATATGCTTGGTAAGATTTTGAGGCAGATTGTGATGATTGGTATATGGATAGTTGTCATTTCTGGGATGACAACCACTTCCATATTATATTTGATGACTCTACTCCACCTTCTGTAGAGAACATCAAGGTCCTACATCAAGAGCTAGTTACCAGCGTTCAGTCTGCATATTCTACAGTGGTATTATTCCTTCCATATTCTGTTACGACCATTTTCCACTATGTGGATGGATCTTCTTATTTGGATCCACATGATAGGTGTCAGTCTTTGGAGCATCATGGTATTGGTACTTAACATATATGACCATGTTTCTGAGTTTCAGGTTCATGCTGCATTTGTCTTTGTAGAACGGATAAACTCTGCAGTAAAACTGCGTTAATTTCTGTTTGTTTTTCTTGTTCTTTCATCATCCTTTCATTGTCATCCTTGCAACTTTGTAATTTGACCATGAGACTCCTCACAGTCTCAGCTAGATCTGGAGGGGTCCCTACTGCCCTTCTTTCGTCAGACTCTTCGTCTCTATTGTGGGAGCCCTCTCCCACTTCGTGGTGAGTCACCATACTATGTGTTGATAATTTCTCGCGGTTGATATTCCGCTTGTGTGCAAAGACAAACGCTGGTTGTTAGTCAATAGTTAGATACATTTTTATAATCCACGCAAAATTCATATTTCTTTCACATGCATACATAGTCGGGTTTTCATTTCGGACTTTGACCTTTTTGAATTAAGAGGGTTAATATAGAGGGTTACTCTTTTTAAGAGTGTTCCAAATGGAGCTTCTGCGCAACTCGTTCATGAGCCCAAGTAGGTCGAGTGTTGTAACCATGCTCTGATACCAATTTGTCAAATACCCACTATGGAAATCGAATATTTTCGTCGATTTCTCAATGATCAGACCCTCGAAATGTCTACGGAGGTCTAGCGTAAGCTAGCTCTTCCCTCGTCTGTTCCCATAGGATCGCGGGTCACGACCACAAGTCGAACAAATATGGCGTCCTTTCGTTCTTAACGACTCAACGCTACCAGAGCGTCGAGTCTTTCAATTCTACAAACCCCGACATAGCGAAGCACCGAACCCCGAAAGGGCTGGCGAGTACAAGTTTCATTTTTGGGTCTTGTCCTCGTGACCACGTGCTTAAACTGGCAAAGCCCTTACCGACCTTTCATGATTCAGGAAATCACGATGCATGACTTCTTCCTTTCCCATTCAAATCCCCGAAAACCATGAAGTCTCCCAAGTTTCCCTCCAAAGGGAGATCAACGGCTGTAAGCCTCCCCTGATCTGACGATATGGATCCTTTCAGGGTTTCGGTACTCAGGAGTTCAAAATGCAACGACTCCAAGATTCCTTGTCATTTAAATCTCCGAATTTCGATATGGAAGTTCGTGTAAGAGATCAACGACTCTTAAGAGTGTGGATCCAACGGTCCACGGGATTTCGGGACTTTTCCCAAATCTCTGACCACTCACCACGCGTCTCCTCTGATGGACGGTCCAGATTCTTTCGGTACTTCTCCTCTCCACTACAGTGCGTATCGGGATTTCGGGCATCGGGATTTCGCGAATCGCGGGGGCAAGGTTTTCTAGCCCTCTGGTTTCCCAGATGCCGAAACACTGAAAAGTCGACCGACAGCCACGTGTCCCTCCGATGGATGGCGACGACCTTTAGCCAAGATCAACGATCGTGATCTTTTCGGGATGATCAATGGTCATGATTAAATCCCGGCTTTCCTTAACCTCATTCACACCTCTCGCCATTTCAGGGTTTCAGTGATCGGGATTTCGCAACTCGCGAAGACAAGGGTTCTTGCCCTTTGGTTTCCCGGGTGCCGAAATACCGAAATGTCGATCGACAACCACATGTCCCTCCGATAGACGGCTGTGACCTTCACCCACGATCAACTGTTATGATCTTTTCAGGATGATCAACGGTCACAGTTAAACCCCGCCTTTCTCAAACTTATTCACACTTAAACCGATTCGGGGTTTCGGTAATCGGGATTTTGCGACTCGCAAAGACAAGGGTTCTTGCCCTTTTGTTTCCCGGGTGCCAAAACACCGAAGCGCTTACCAACAACCACATGTACTCTATAGATGGACGGTCTAGGTACTTCCATGGACCATGGGATCTACGGTCCCTATTCCTTCATCTTTTGCAAGAGAAAAAGGGGTTGTGGCATTAATGTCTGCGTCTCTTCCTCAAATCTAACGGTCATTATAGACCCTGGGATCCTCCGAAGGGATCATGTTCGTGCATTGCTTGCAAAGGCAGAGAGGGGTCAAGGAACTATCATGCACGTTCCTTCCCCACCTCCAATGGTTGTTACGGACATTGGATCCTCCTAGAGGATCTCGTCCATTAATCGAGATTTAAACATATTCTAACATTTTGGGAGTTCACCAGTCGAAGTTTCGGGATTTATCAATCACGAGAGTCCGACCTCTTGTCAACGGAACTCCCGAACTCCCGATTTGCGAAATCCCGATGGGCTCTTTCTTTCGGGATTCTCCCGAGATCCTGGATTACTGCCACGTCTCCTCCCTCAGATGGACGGTCCTCGTTGTTTCACGATTTTGCGACTTGCGATCCCCAGTGATGCAAATCCTTTGTCAACTCGAATCCCCGGTATCCGAAATACCGATGGACTCTTGATCTCCGCCACGTGTCCTTCACGAATGGACGGTCTAGATCTATATCGTGATTTTCACCATGGAGTGTCCCGATCTCTTGTCATCAGGACTCCCAGAATCCCGAACTCTGAATCCACGATACTGACTCCTCTCTCTCGCGACTTTCACCCTTGTTCATGAGGGCTTAACCCTCATGCATCTTCTAACAGATCCAACAATTGTCGGGTTTTCTAACTAAGATCTGACGGCTCAGATCTGTCCCACGTCGTGCACTCTCCCCCTACTCTCTGGATGTGGAAAAACCAATGGTCCAGATACTCCCACAGTCCTTGGGGATCTATGGTCCCGATTTCCTCGCTACTCACGAAGATAAAAGAAAAGGGGTAAGGCATGTAACGCCCTTGTTTCTTCCGCCAATCTAACGGTCGTGAATGACTGTAGATCTTCCGACGGGATCTCGTCCGTCGATCGATACTTATCCCTACGCTACTACTTCGGGATTTTAAGAGGATCATTCTTCCTTGTACAAGGTTGCTAAGACTTGTGCATTCAGGTCCTTTTTCTAGGCTCTTGGTAAACTTTTCCAAGAAGGGTATCTCTGTGGAGAGTTCTATTCCGGGGCATTCCTAGAGATAGATAAGGGGAAACAAATTCTCGAGGACGGACTGGAAGTCTAACTTGGTTCAACTTTCGCATAATTAAATTTATCTATCAACATAAGCCATGCATGGTTTTTCTGTTACAAGCATACATCTACCTTTCCTTATCAAAACACTGCACAGACAGTCTTTATACTGTAATCATTCACAATTTCACAGTTTATGAGCATATATGTCAGCATATGAATTTCAAGATGCAAGATGTAAAACACTTATCAGAAGTAACACCAGAAGTAAGTGCAACTGCTGAGAGGGGTGCTCGTTTCCGCCCAACCGTAGGCTCAGCTATTCCGATAGGATTTACAACTAGCCACCCCTGAGCTGAGACCACGATGCTGCGAGACTGTGTCTCGGTTTGCCAGTGACCGAGAACGAGGGTTACTCTCCCCCTTCTCTGCTATCACTCACTCTGTGTATCTCCAGAGTTCTCTTCCTCCCCTCGCGTCTGTCTCAATCGCTTCTCCCTCACGCCTTATCCTCTTGCGAGGTTGCGTGTGGCGTGATTTCCCTCGCACTGGTCAGGCCTGATGGCTCTACAGATGGGCGGTTCACCCCCCCATCCCTCATTAATTCCCGAGGAGCCATTTACCTACTAGCTTGCGAGACATTTAATTCGGGGCCAGCGAGCCGCTCTTGGTTCTTCGGGCCAGTGAAGTCCAAATACGATATTGTTCTCGATGGAAGTTAATGCCACCATTCTAGGTGCCTTCCACCACCTTTCTCCAGCCATCGTGGTCTCTTTTTCAGCATACCCCCTCTCAACAGTCCTGCAATATATATATATATATATATATATATATATTCATAATATTATTCACATTCATCGACCTTTTCCACAAGGTCCATTCACATCACACATTTACATTTTTGAGTTTGCCACGGTTCTTGGCCAGTCCAGTTAATTTTTACAAACTGGGGGAAACAGGGTGTTACAAAAGGACCCTCTGAAACTTATCAGAATGCCCCAAATATTAAAATGACACTCGCCATGAAACTTGACTAGTTACCTCATGAAGCAAGACTTGTCGCCCTCTGTGGACCAAGCTAGCGTGGTGGACATTCATCTGTTGTTGATGATGATGGTGAGGCATGGTGAAGAAGAGGGGCTTTCTAGGTTGTGCTATCCATCCATCTCTCGAGACTCCATGTCTGCGACCTGCGGGCCTCGAGACATCATCTCCTTAGTTACCCCTAGGCTCGGGGGTAACACATACCAAGTGCATCGAAAGACTTGGTTTAAATTTAAAAAAATCTCACATTGGTTGGTGCTCTTATGGATTTAAGGAAGCACAATTGTTGGTGCTCTCTTACACATTTTAAACACACCATTAAAGTTATATATATATATATATATATATATATATATATATATATATATATATATATATATATATTTTCAAATTTATTGATGTGTTTTAGAATGTACAAACATGTTGTTGATGTTGTGTCTAACCATACAAGGCATATAATCTAGGTGTTGGTGCTCCTGTATAAGTGATGTACCAATTGTTGATAATTGTAAAACCTTTTCCACTTTCTTGGTGAATTACTTTCAAATATGGAGCACCACGCATGGTGTGATTGAGGTTATTATGCACATGAATTGTCTGTCTCTATTTTTAAGGTGCATTGGTGTGTTTTACACAATTATTTTGCAAAAAAAAATGGTGGTAGGTTATTTCTAAAGAGAGATGTGTCGACTATGTTTATTTGCAAGAAGACAATACCACAGGCCAAAACTATCTTTTAACATAAATTATGGTGCCTTAAAATGTAAAAACTCTAAAGATTCAAAACCCTAACCTTGAGAAATGATGTGGCAAAAGGAATGTGGGCCCCAAGGAGGCTAGTTGATACATCAACTTCCTGGGGCCACAACTTTTGTGTACAAACTCCATTTAAAGTGTTTCTTAGACCGTTACAAAGCTTAGTCATTGCTTTGTGTCTTTGGTAGGCCACAATGTTAGCTATGCACCAAAAATCTAAAACCTGAAAAATTGTAGTAGAACTACCAAGATGTGGAACCATTTTAAGTTAGTGGAATAGGTGGGTGGCCACTAATATCCACTCGGATCAAGATGTACCTATAAAAACCCAATATGGTAAAACCTAAATAAAATGTGAAGATTATGCCTTGTTTTTTTCTTCTCAATGATGAAATGCAAATACAAATTAAAGTAAACTTACTATGTAGTTGCCATGAATATTGTACCTTATATGTCTACTACAAATTCTTTTATTTCCTTTATTATTATGTGAAGAATTATATTTTGATTTAATGAAAACTCATTTTTTATAAAATTACAAATTTTAAATATACATTTTATTATTTTAGCATCTGAGCAAAGTTTGCTGGAAGCAGCTCAGCTAGTGAGAAAGCAAATGCAGACGTCGCATTCCTTTTGTTATAAAGCGGGAGTTATTACGGAAATCTCAATGGTCTGACTCGTTCTCAGAGTTGGCAACGCCCACCTGAATCTTTTGATAGAGCCCGGGGCTCCATAACCGTTGCAACAAAATCCTGAGGCCGAACCATTTTTATCAGAGTCAAGGCATAACTTGAGGCACGGGAGTAGGAGTTTCTTGGAGAAGATGGTGTCCATGTAGTTCAAGTATTGCAGAGTTGTGAGGGGAATACTCGCTTTAGACCGAGATTTTTCAACTGGGTACAACTTTAAGGAGGTTTTCAGAGAGACCTATTGCATGGCAGCCCTTGTAATGGGAGAATGTTTGGTAAAGCACAAGCTCTTCTACAGCGTTTATTGCAGGTGGGTTTCAATGCCCCTTCTCAAATTGTTAATATTTTGGCAGACTTTTACAAAGATGGTCGTTTTAGCATCACCCCTGAAGTTTTTGACATGTTGATCAATGCTTGCATTAAGTTAGAAAGTTCAGAGAGGCCACCCAAATCTCGCAGTTATTGCAAATTTTTGGACTGACTCCTACTGTCTGATCATATGTAATAATCTATCGATTGGCCATTTAAAATCTGGTCAGATCCAAATGGTCAGAGAATTATGCAAGGAAATGCTTGCTGAAGGTGTCGGCATTCACGAACTACGGATTAACATCGTTCGTTTGGCTGTGGTTAGCCTTAAAGTTGGAGCACGTTTTATGAAGATGATCCAGGTTCGAATTCCGGCTGGCCGGTTTCTGTAAAGCAACATCCAAGACTGGGTGAATGTCCACAGGTGTGAAGAAAAATTTGGTAAGCTTCTCTGTTTGTGGACTATGCCCAAATGTCCCTCTTAAAGAAAAAAACTGTCCAGCCTAACATATGCAGTTTCAATATGATAATACATGGGCTTTGCAAGGGTCGAAAGGTGCGAGAAGCAAAGAAATTGATCCAGTGTATGGGAGAACGTGGATTTGTTCCAGATGTTGTCACTTACAATACACTTATCGATGGACATTGCAGGAAAAATGACATGAAAGAAGCTTTTACTGTGCTGGCTACAATGTCTGAACAGCGAATTTTGCCAAATCTCTTGACATACAATTCACTGATCAACGGGCTCTGCAAGCAAAACAAAATGTACGAGGCGGAGAATGTTTTCGACCAGATGAGAACCGTAAACATACTTCCTAATGCCATCACGTATTCAATTATGATAAATGGATATGCCAAGCAAGCCAACATGGACAATGCCTTCAAATTGTTTGATGAAATGGTGGACCATTTTATCGAACCCACTGTTGTTATTTACAGTGCACTCATTAGTGGTCTCTGCAAAGGAGGCCATATGCAGAAAGCAAATGCCCTTATGGAGGAAATGACGACTAAATGCCTGGTCCCAAATATTGTTACCTACAATGCTCTCATTGATGGATACTGCAAGGAGGGGGACACTGAAAATGCATTCAATTTCCTTTCCAAGCTGGTAAGCAGAGGTTTTTCACCTGATGTTGTAACTTACAGTTCTTTAATCAATGGACTTTGCAAGAGAGGCAAGATGAAGGAGGCAACAGGGCTTCTAAATTTGATGGTGCAGAGAGGATTGGTTCCTGATAATATAATATACAACACTCTAATTGATGGGCACTGTAAACAAGGTAACCTTCAGGAAGCTTTTAAGCTACAAAGTGAAATGGCAAGAAAGGGTTTAGTCCCTAATAATATTACTTATAACACTCTTTTCAATGGGCTTTTTTGCAAGGCGAGAAATATGAGAATGGCAAAGGAGCTTCTCCAAACAATGCTAGATGCAGGATTGCAGCCTGACTTGGTCACTTACTCCACCCTTATTGAAGGCTACTGCAAGGAAGGGAACATGGATGATGCTTTCATGTTATATGACAAAATGGACAAAAAGGGTTTGATTCCTAAGGTGGGAACATACAATTTCCTTATCGGTGGTCTTTGCAAGGAAGGAAAGGTGCAAGAGGCATATGGATATCTAAAAGGAAGACTTGAGAGAGGCTTAAGTCTTAATCAAGTCTCTTACAATACTGTGATTGCTGGGTACTGTAATAAGGGACAAATGGAAGATGCTTTTGAGGCATGCAATGTAATGATGGAAAACGGTCTAGCACCTAATATTGTAACTTGCAATGCACTCATAAATGGTTTTTGCAAAACTGGGCAGATGCAGAAAGCCAAGAAGATTCTTTCCGAAATGTGGAAAAATGGTTTGGTTCCAGATGACATAACTTATTCAACTCTAATTGTTGGGTACCGTAAGGAGGGAAATGGTCTGGCAGCATTGAAGCTTTTTTCTGAAATTTCAGAGAAGGGTTTGCCTTATAATATCATGAATGATACAGTCGCTAAATGCTACACACAGCTTATCAAGGACTTTTGTCAAACAGAAAAACTGCAAGAGGCACTCACTTTTTCATATGAAATACTGAAGACAGAGTTGGTTGTTTATTTACCAGCTTACAATAAGCTGATTACTGAAAGTACAAAGGCAGGCAAGGTGCAGGAAGCTCTCAAACTCTACAATGCAGTACTTGACAAAGGGCTTTTACCAAATGTGGGTACTTGTACTTTTCTCATTAAGGCGCTTTGTAGGGAGAGTATGCTCCAAGAAGCCAACAAGCTCTTGAAAGATTCGCTGGAGAAAGGTTTGGTTCCTAAAAAAGTAACTTACAATGTTCTAATTGATGGAGAGTGTAAGAAGGGCATCCTGCAAAATGCTTTCAGGCTACTTGATGAAATGAAAGAGAAAGGATTTGAACCTGATGTTGCTACTTATACTTCCCTTATAAGTAGACTTTGCAAGGAGGGTGAAGTCTGGGATGCGAGAAATGCCCTAAGGGAAATGACGATTGAAGGTTTCTTTGCTGATTGTACTGTATATAATTCCCTTCTAAATGGGCATATCAAAAAAGGTGAAATGCAGGATGCTTTGAGACTATTTGAGTACATGACAATCAAGCATGTTTCACCTGATGCAGCTACTTATGACATTCTCATCCATGGGCTTTCCAGAGAAGGGAGGGTGCGGGAGGCAAATCGGTTTTTTGATGAGATGCTGTCAATTGGTTTAGTTCCCAACTCACATTCCTATGCCATGATTATCAATGGTCACTGCAAAGAAGGTAGTGTACAAGAGGCTTTGAAATTGCATGATGAGATGCTTGAGAAAGGTTTGTCACCCAGTATTGATTGTTATACACTTCTTGTCAAATCACTTTGTAAGAAAGGCTGTTTGAAGGAGGCAAATCATATATTGAAGAGTGTTGTTGCAGCAGGTAGGGTTCCAAGTAATGTCATGTATAACATTTTACTCGATGGATACTGCAAGGAAGGTAACTTGGAGAAGGCATTCAAGATACACAGAGAAAGGCTAGAGAATGGGGGTGCCCCAGATATAACTACTTATAACATTCTTGTGAATGGACTCTGCAAGGAAGCCAGAATGAAGGATGCAAATGAGTTACTGATTGAGTTGAAGGATTGGAATTTGATACCAGACATTTATACTCACAACACTTTAATTTATGGATACTGTAAGACATCTAATCTATCAGATGCTTTGAATCAATTCCATCTTATGGTGAATAACGGACATGCACCAAATAGTATGACATACAACATATTGATGAATGGATTTTGTAAAGAGGGTAGGATGCAGGATGCTATTGGCATTTTGAAAGAAATGCTTCAGAGAGAGTTATTTCCAGATGTTATATCTTACACCATGTTGATTGATGGTTACTGCAAGGAGAGTAACCTACAGGGAGCATTTAGAGCTTTTACAGAATTGACTGAAAAAGGTCTTGCAGTTGATGCAGTTCCATTCAATGTACTTGTTATGAGACTTTGCAGAAAAGGTAAGCTGCTCGAAGCAAACAATCTTTTGAAGGAGATGCGTGGAAAAGGCCTGATTCCTAGTGTTGATTCTTATAACATGCTGATTGCTGGGTGGATCAAGGTAGGGAGTATGGAACAGGTTCTTAAGTTGTGCACTGAAATGCTTGGCATGGGATTGACTCCTAACCTTGTCATATGCACTGCAGTGTTCAGTGGATTGTGTAAGCAAGGCCAAATGAATGATGCCAACAACTTGTTGAGTTCAATGCTTAATATAGGTTTCATTCCAGACGATGTCCTATACAACATAATGATTCTTGGGAATTGCCTAGAAAATAATTTGCAGGAAGCTTTGAAGTGGCACGATGAGATGCTGGAAAAGGGGTTTGTGTCTGGTAAATACACCCACACTGTTCTCATTAATGAACTGTGCAAAAATCATTCTATGAAGGAAACAACCAAACTGTTCAATATTATGTTAGAAAGAAATCTTGTTCACGATGATAGAACATTCAGGACACTTCTAGATGCTTACACTCAAGAAGGTAATATACAAGAGGCCTTTAAGCTTTATGATGAACTTGTAAACAAAGCAGGTATGAAAGATGCTGTCAATAGTAACGTACTAATTGACTGCATTAGAGAAGAAACTTTTCAGGAGCTTAAGGAACCTTTGGAGAGGATTCCAACTAAGTGTTTACAGGTTGATGCTTCGACATATGGTTGGCTAATTGACGATGATGATGGAAAAAGCAGTAAAGAAGAGGCACTCAAGTTGCGGAATGAACTGATGGAAAGGGGGATATTGTGAGTAAGAAATAGTGGAACCTTGGTTCTAAGGATCTAGGTACTCGGGGACACAGTTCTTCAAATGAGTGCATTCTCAAGCAGAGTTAAACTGGTGATTTGAAGAAGCCTCTACACTGGGTAGTATACGTCTACAACAATGTGAATTTTTTGACTTTAACTGTCAAGAATCAGCTTGTCCTGACAACCGTGGAAGAGAAGATGACCTGGATAAGCAGTGTCATCCCATGTTACCCAATAATTTATAAATCTAAAGAACCAGAAAGAACGGTAATTTTTTCCTTTAAGACTGATGGTTGCATTCAATCTTTTCTCACTAGTAGTTTATATGCAAACAATTTCACTCATTGGAATGTTAGTAGCATGCTGATTGACTCTGAAGATTTCATAAAGTTGCTTATTGTTCTCATTTTAAAATTAGGTTCTCGATAATTATTCGAGGGCCAAGGTGTGGTCTTCATTAATCTGAGATTATATCTGCATGAAAATGTTTTTTTATGTATATTCAAGTTTGCATATTGAACCACTTGCAGGTAACCGTGCATACTGCTTAGTGATCATTATGAATCCATTTGTGCTTTGCAGGTATTTTGAATGCACACATTACACATGAGAATTCTTTTGGAAATCGATTGAACAGCGGATGTGACTGCTTCCTTAGTGTTCCTTTAGGATCTTATGTTTTGGCAACTGAATAGCTACATTATCAATCAAGATAGATTGTACAAGGGGACTTGTTTTGACTGTATCTCAGTTCATTGTTAGACATCAATGGTATATGTGTATATCTTGGACTTATTTTCCTTTCTAAGGAAAGGATCACATGGAAACCCAAGGGATACTTCCCCGTGTTTATGTATGGTGTAATTATTTTTCTTTCTAAGGAAAGGATCACATGGAAACCCAAGGGATACTTCCCCGTGTTTATGTATGGTGTAATGTATGGTGTAGATCTTGGAGTTATTGAAAGAGATTATATGGTGGCAAATATTTCTGGATAAACACTGTGTGTTTCGTTTTAGAAACGTCCAACTTTTCGAATGGACACTCCACTCATCATCAAGTACAACCAAAAACTCAAATGTAGAAAAACTAGTGTTGAAGTTATGTATTTTTAAAGTTAACAAAGTGACCGTTGAAGAAAAAAAAGATGAAAAACAAAATCAAAAATGATTTTAGTTTGGTATCATCTTACCAACTTTTTCACATTTCCCGTCACATTTTCATCATTTTCATCATTTTTAAATTATACTTTAAGGATAACAGAGTGACCGTTGAGGAAAAAAAGATGAAAAACAAAATCAAAATGATTTTAGTTTGGTATCATCTTACCAACTTTTTCACATTTCCCGTCACATTTGATTCATTTTCATCATTTTTAGATTATACTTTATTTTTAACCTAACATTATTTTCAACCATCACTAGTCTTTACCACCTCTTCTCCCTTCTTTTATCTAATCCAAACTTACCATCTCCTAAACCCACTCCTAACACTTTCATATTTTTAATACCTTTTAATTTTAATATTTACTTATTTTTTCCCATTTAATTCCCCTAACACTTTCATATTTTTAATACCTTTTAATTTTAATATTTACTT
>ML790617.1:109633-128853 GCA_009831015.1 Picea engelmannii | reverse complement strand
ATTTAAAAAATAAATAAAATTAAAAAACAAATTTATATAATAAAAAAGTTAAAGAAAAACTTTAAAATTTCACCTTGTTTTTTTTTTTTGTTTAAATTGAATTTTAAATATATTTTTTTAAATGTGTATTTTTGGTCATTAAAAAAAAAATATTTGGGAGGATTTTGTCCTTTCTATTTATTTATTTTTTAATGTAAATTAAAAAAAATAAATTGTAAATAAATTTTCAAGTAACCATTTGGGGTCCAATTTTGGGAAGGATTTGTTGTCAATATCACAATTTCAATTAGGTCGTAAAGAGCTATGATTTTCACGTTTAGGAAAAACATTTTGTTTTACGTAGCATCACTTTTTGATTTAGGTGCTGATTTTAAGGTTTGTTCTGAGCTACTGTCTGAATTTCGAAGGTCATGTTTGAAAAATGTTGTAATTTTGAACCCATTTAAAAAAATGGTGCTATCGTTAGCACCACTTTTTGATTTGGGGTTGATTTTCATGTTTTTTATGCAAAAATATGGGTTTTAAGGGCTAAAGTTCTCGTTTTGAGGTCACAGTTCTCATTAAGTCGGTAATTTTGTTATTCACAAAAAACTTCAAGAATGTTACGATTAAACTGTCGTCGCTACATAACTGTTAAATCCCTCATTAAAAAAGGAAAAGAAGAGATATATCTAATGACATTGCAAATCCTATACTAAATCTTGACAAACAAAGAAAATGAAGGCATGATTCTTTTTACATACATGGGAATATGGATATGGTAGATTGGAGTAGATCCCCACTCCATAAATGCTTAGTTGATGGCAATGAAAACTATAGTTTTCCCCTTGTTTTCTTGATGGAATATGGGCACAATATCCTCCTTAGAAATGTTAGATTTTCTTTATTTACAGAGCATTAGAGTTACTAGTGTTCTTTTACTTCGTTACTATATATATATATATATATATATATATATAATGTACTGAGCAGTAGAAACATAAACAAGAGACAAAAAAACACAAGAGATTTATCCTAGGAAAACCCCAAATGGAGAAAAAACCCAACAACCTTTCTTAGACAGATTATGTTCACAAAGCAAGTCCAATCATGAACCAACAGATAAACCCTAGCACAAAGGCTAGCTCAAGATACAACCAAAAATACCACCCCAACTGCAGCAGCAACACAATACCAAGATAATGCACCTTCTCCAAGGGTAGTGCACAATAGAGAGAGAGAGAGTAACCATAAAGAATAACCAAGATCCAAGATGTTGTTGTAGTTGCGTCTTCCTAGCCTCAGACCTTCGCCTTCTTACGTAGCTGCAACTGCGAGAGTGTGTGTACAAATGAGCAAGTCATCACTATATTTATACTACTCTGTCAAAGTATTGGGGACAACTTCTTATCTGGAATACTGGGGCCGACTTCTCATCTCGATTAATTCATTTTCCACTTAATTAATTCATGTGGGTCAACTTCTTATCTGGAGGCTTCTATTTTCACTTTAATCTTTTCCTTGTGGGCCAACTTCTCTTTTGGGGTATTTCCACATATGTTCAATGGTTCTCTTGCTTCCAAAATCTTCTTCTCGTTTAAGAAAGGTCATCTATGAGGGAAAGTTCCTCCTGCAGCTACCAAAACATCAACACTCGCTCTTAGCTAGGGAGGTATCTTTCCATGATGTCTTCATCTAGTAGTCCACTGACTACTCTGCAACCATCTAGTAGCACACAACTACTACAATGCCATCGGTAGATCAAAATCGTCCTTCACGATCTCCAAGACTATGCTGCAATCATTTAGTAGCACACATCTAAACAAATTGTCATAGTCCAGTAGTACACAACTACTGCGACAGTCCTCCTGACTATGCCGCGATCAAGGAGTAGCACACAACTACTTCCAAGTGGTCGGGTAGTCTCCATGGAAATCAACTAGTAGCACACAACTACTACAATGCCATCCAATCTGCTGCCAAACCATACTGTCATGAATATATAACAATGAACTTGTAGCACTAATCTACTACCATGCTATCCAATAGTCTCTCATGAATATGCAACAATCAACTAGTAGCACTAAGCTACTACCATGTCATCAACCATAGTCATGATCTGCAATCCACTAGTAGTCGTAAGACTATTGACATGTTGTCCAATAATCTCCATAACTATGCAACAATCAACTAGTAGCACTAAACTACTACTATGCCATCAACCATAGTTATGATCTATGTGACTATGCAACAATCAACTAGTAGCACACAACTACTACTATTCCATCAACCATAGTTACGATCTCTGTGACTATGCAACAATCAACTAGTAGCACACAACTTCTACCATCCCATCAACCATAGTCACAAACTCTATGACTATGCAACAATAAACTAGTATCACACAACTACTACCATGCCATCAACCATAGTCATATCCTGCAGTCAACTGATAGCTACACAAGCTACCACCATGCAGTCCAACAATCTCTATGATTATGCAGTGATAAACTAGTAGCACATAGCTACTACCATGCCATCAACCATAATCATAGTCTTCTATC
The DNA here is from genome assembly GCA_009831015.1 of Picea engelmannii. NCBI lineage: Eukaryota > Viridiplantae > Streptophyta > Pinopsida > Pinales > Pinaceae > Picea > Picea engelmannii. The sequence goes on along the minus strand of ML790617.1, from coordinate 126,310 downwards.
CCCATGACTATATAACAATCAACTAGTAGCACACAACAACTACAATGCCATCAACCATAGTCATAGTCAATGTCTCTATAAATATGCAACAATCAACTAGTAGCACACAACTACTAGAATGCCATCAACGATAGTTATAGTCTCATCCAGTAGCACGAAGCTACTCCCATAGTCCTCACGCCTATGTCTATGATGTTTATTCTCTCATCAAATCTGACAGTGCATTACCCCCTCAGTCACCTCACATGAATGATCTAGGGAACCCTTGGCTAGAGGGGTTAGCCAGCATGGGAAGAAACAACACACCTCCCTCTCAACGAGGGTGGACATTCTACATCACACCAAGCTTGTCTCTGAAGTACTCATACTTCACTCTAGACATAGGCTTGGTGAGATTGTCCACTATCTGCTCATCCATGGATATGTACTGGAGCTGTATAGATCCTCTCTACACCATGTATTAGATGTAATGATATTTGATCTCTATGTGCTTTGACTTTTCATGAAATTTAGGGTTCTCTGAAAGCCTCACGTAACTTTGATTGTCACAATGTATCAAAGTTCGCTCCAATTCTAGATCAAATATCCTTGCAAGCAACTTTCAAAGCCACATTGCTTCACGACTTTCCATACTAGCCGCGATATAGTTTGCCTTTGTTGTACTGAGTGCCACTGATGCCTGCTTCCTGCTCAACCATGAGATCATACCTGGTCCCAAACTAAAGCAACATCCAAAATTACTCTTCTCATCCACTGCACTCCCTGCTCAATCAGATTTTGTATATCCCCACAGCTTCACATCTCCACCCGAGACATATCTCAATCCATATCTAATCGTATCACATAGGTACCTTAACATATGTTTTGTTGCCATCCAATGTACATGTCTAGGTTCAACCATGTACTGACTCAAGTCATTCACTGCAAAACATATGTCTGACCTAGTGTTAACCAGGTACATCAAGGATCCAATCCACTGTCTATACATCGTGGGATCCACCAAATATGAAGACGAATCACTCAAAAGCTTCAGATTTATCATCACAGGTGTGTCCATGGACTTGCAGTGCATCATCCCGAATCTCTGCAGGATCTCAACAATGTATTTTCCTCTGCTAAGGAAAATCTCATCCGATCTTTGCCACACCTCCAATCCCAAGAAGTAATGCATCAAACCTAGATCCTTCATCTCTAACTTTGAAGCAAGCTTCCTCTTGCACCCAACTATGAGCTTCTCATCTCCTGTCAGAAATATGTCATCCACATATAGGACCAAGATCAACAAACATCCATTCTCAACCTTATAGTAAAGGTTGGGATCTGCATCACTCTTGGTAAATCCCAAGCTCATCGGGTAGCTATCTATCTTAGGCCCGTATAAAGCTTTCATCAATCTGCATACATGAGACTCCTTCTCATGTATTTTGTGGCTGCTCTATATACACTTCTTTTGGCTACTGGAGCAAGTGTCTCGTCATAATATTCTCCCTCTTGTCGGGAGAATCCCCAGGCCACAAATCAAGCTTTGTACATCTCTATGCTGTCATCTGCAACATGCTTGATCTTGTAGATCAACTTGGAAGTCACCACTGACTTCCCTTCTAGTCTCGAAAACAAGGCAAAATCCATATCTGAGTCTTTCAGATTGGCTTCCTCCTCTGTCACTGAAACAAGGGAATATTCCCAGGAGGTCTCATATCTTTTTGAAGCCTCTAAAACTTCGATTTGCCTCTTGTCTGTTAGTCCTGGAAGATGTTTCTCTCTCTCATCTGAATATGAGGAGGAATACTTTCTGAATGAAAGTCTCTAAGCCATTGACTCTCTCTGAGATCAAGCTTACTATGATTCTGCATGCTTCCTCTGAAGCTTGACTCCCTCTGAGTTTATATAATCTTTGGAGCCATATGCTCCCTCTGCATGTGTTAACCTCATCTAATGTCTGATCTCTTATGAATTGTCTCAGGGATGCTGCTCCTCCCTACTGGATCTTGAGGGCTTACTCTCTCTGAACTCTAGCTCCTTCTGAGCTGGTACTTAGTGGGGTCACCTGCCTCACCATTGGTGGAGCCATATGCTCTTCCTCATGATATGGCTTATCAATGCCATATATCTGTATCCCCCTTTGCATCTTGCAAAGTATCATGGGACCATGCTGGTCTCTTCCTGGTCATTATAACGAATTTTGGGTAGGCCCTTCTAGCTTTACTGACTCTTCTTGGAGATCTGAAGAGTGATCAACTGAACTAGAGGGATCAATATGGTCATCTTCAAAGCCTTATGCTTCTTACAATCAATCTCTATATGGGATACTCTATGTCTGCAAAAGAACCCTTCTTTCCAGAAGGTCATGACTTCGTCCTCTTCTCCTTCATTACATGGATGTGTACGGTCATGTGCACAACTCTATGTCATGATAGTCTGCTCCATGTCTCAGATAGAGGCCATATAAGTTTTTTCCTCCCGCAACAATCATTATATCTCCCTCTTAGAGCTATCACCTATGACCTGACCGAAACAAGAGAAAAATACAATAATAGGAATAAAACTTTTCAACACTCTTCTAGTGTTGTGACCAATCATTCTTCCATGATAACCTGCACGGAACAAGAAACAAAAGACAACAACATCTCCTAGAAGAGATCAATTTCAGCTTGCAAACACGTGCATCATTAACACTGAACAATGAGCATTTACTGATATGCAAATCATACCAATAATATTCAAGTGTTACTAAACATTTGATAACAATAACAATAATAGAACTCTAAAGACTATTATTTTAATTACAACACTTACTTAAGCTGCAACAATATGAAATATCAAACCTGATATGCAAACTTGGAATATTGCTACCGTTGACCTATTTGAGTTGTTCTCTATTGTAGGAGACATCATCACTGTTTCCTCCAACTCTTGGGCTTCCTTTGAGTGCTCTAGATATAAGATCCTTAATCGAGTATGTCAAGATCCTCTTGGCCTTGATCTTATTCTTCCTGAGCTCTGCTTTGGCGTATTCATATTTTGATTATGAAAGTATCTACGTGACACGATCCAATAACTTATTCTCTTCTATATTGCTTCCAAGATCTAAATTTATCTGCTCCATCCAATCTATCTTCAACTCTTATGTTGGTTGAAATTTTCGCTGGTAGAAACCCTAGCTCTGAAAAACTTTGATTTTTCAACCTTCACCAAACTGCAAACTGAGGGTTGCAGGGGGTGCACTAGGGTAGGACACACTGCTCTATGTAAAGACAAGTCCAACGCCTTTGGAACTAATGCTCAACGAGCTTGACAAAGATATTACGATGCAACAACAAGGTGTTGCTGCAAGTGATCTTCCTCTAGTGGTCAAATTGTTCTGAAGGTAACTAGCTCTGATACTATGTTAGATTTTCTTTATTTACATAGAATTAGAGTTACTAGTGTTCTTTTACTTTGTTACCATTAACATATATATATCATATACTGAGCAATAGTAGCATAAACAAGAGACAAAAGAACACAAGAGATTTATCCTGGGAAAACCACAAATGGGGGAAAAACCCAACAACCTTTCTTAGACATATTTCGTTCATAAAGCAAGTCCAATCATGAACCAACAGATAAACCACAGCACAAAGTCTAGTTCAAGATACAACCATAAATACCACCCCAGCTGCAACAACAACACAATACCAGGATAACACACCTTCTCCAAGGGTAGCACACGAGAGAGAGAGAGAGAGAGAGAGAGAGAGAGAGAGAGACCACAAAGAATAACCAATATCCAAGATGTTGTAACTGCGTCTTCCTAGCCTCAGACCCACACCTTCTTATGTAGATGCAACTGTGAGAGTGTGTGTACAAATGAGCAAGGCGTCACTATATTTATACTAGTTTGTCAAAGTACTGGGACCGACTTCTTATCTGGAACATTGGGGCCGACTTCTCATTTGGAATAATTCATTTTCCACTTAATTAATTCCTATGTGTTGACTTCTTATTTGGAGGCTTCTATTTTCACTTTAATCTTTTCCTTGTGGGCCGACTTCTCTTCTGGGGTATTTCCACATATTTTCAATGGTTCTCTTGCTTTCAGAATCTTCTTCTCATCTAAGAAAGGTCATCCAAGAGGGAAATTTCTTCTCGTAGCTACCAAAACATCAACAAGCAATGTTTGCAAAATGAGGTTTTAAAACCCAAAATTGTGACTTAAAATGGCTCGAAAAGGAGCATGGTGATAAATTCCACTATCTTTTGATGAATATGTAAATTATCGTGATTAATTCAAATTATCACGATAATTTCCAAACCAGAATTTATCGCGATAAATATTGGTGATATTATCATCAAGGTGGGTTTTGACGATAATATTGCGCTAATTCTGATATTATCACAATAAGTGCAAAACTATTTTGAAGTCTTGATAGAGGTGTTGGAAATTCCTTTTAATTTCATAATAAATGGGACATCAAAAGATGAGGTGATCCTCCAACTCGATCTCCTGTACGTGACAATAGAGAAATCCTTTTCAACCATAAAATGTCATGATTTGTCTCAATCTGAAATTGGTGAGAGAAAACTTGAATTGAACCAGAGGAATCTTAAGTTGATGCATCTAGTGTCTTCAAGTATACTTACAATAAGACCATCCCTCATCTACATGAATTGCTCGAAGTAGAATGCCATCTTAGAACCAAGGCCTTGAGAGCACAGTGTAAGCGACCTAGATGTACAATCGATAAATTCCATCTCTAACCACCTTGTTGAAATCGTGCTTGGAAGGAAAGAGGCAAACAAGGGCATGCAAAGAATGCCTAAAAGGATGGAGGCAATCAATAGAGATGTCAATGGGCTAAAGACAAAGAGGCCTTAGAGAACCATTATTTCCTACATTCAATGGAGAGGCACTTGGAAGCACTCTCCTTCATGGGAGGGGGAGAGAGGGTGCATGGAACTAAACTATGATAAGAATGAGATCTCCACGAAACCTTAGGTGGGAAACTACATGAGTTGAGAATTAGATATCCTCAAAATCTTGGCGGGGCCAAGTCCACCATTCGAACCTTAAGAGGAAGTGTGTGGTCACACAAATCTACTGTTTGGTGTTTCATAGGTATCTATGTCACTTGTTGCCACCAACTGTTTGAATAAAGGGGAAAAAGGAAGTGATCAACTTAATAAGGTTTTCCCTAGGAGGTCCTCGTAAGATCTGACTCTTGTATCCCAACACTTTTTTTTTATAAAAAGAGCTAGGAATCTTCAATTTGGTTAGCAAAATAAAGTAGTGAGGGGACCTCTTGAGTCTCAGTAGAGGGAATGAAACCTCCCTCTAATCTCATAATAAATGGGATGGTGGAATATGAGGTGATCCTTTGACTCAATCTCGTATAGGTGACGACCTAGAAATCCTCTCCAACCATAGAATGTGATTATATGCCTAAATTCAATGTCGGTGAGAGCACATGAATTGGCCCAAAGGGATCCTAAGACTATGCATCCAATGTCTCCAAGTATACTCAGGGTTGACGATAAGACCATCCCTCATTTGCATGAAGTGCTCAAAGCAGTCCAAGTGACTTGGATGTACTATATATAAATGTCATCTCTAACCACATTGTTCAACACCTACTTGGAAGGAAAGAGGCAAACAAGGGCATCCAAAGATACCTGAATGGAGGGAGGAAACCAATAGATATGCCAACATAATGAATAAACAAAGAGGCCTCAGAGAACCAACATAACCTACACCTAGTGGAGGGGCATGTGGAAGCAATCTCCTATGATGAACAAAGAGTTAGGAAGGGACACCTCTCCCTCTTTGAGGCTAACTATTTTGGAGTCCAAATCTTATGCAGGAAGGAGACTAGTTTGAAAAATAGTCTCCAAGCACAATGGATGAGCACTAAACTCTACGTGAATGATGGCATGGGGAATCGTCCATTTGTAGCAAACCATGCACCACAACATAATTAGTTATACTCTTTCAACCTTAGCCTAGTGGGTAGAACAAAGTTATCGACTTAACGAGAACTGTAACCTCAAAACGATAACTCTGGCCCAAAAAACCCATATTTTTGCATAAAAAAACATCAAAATCAACCCCCAAATAAAAAAGTAGTGCTACCGGTAACACCATTTTTATAAATGGGGTCAAAATTTCAACATTTTTCAAACATGGCCTTCAAAACTCAGACAATAGCTCATAAAAACCTTAAAATCAACACCTAAAAAAATATGTTTTTGAATTATTATTTTTTTTCAAAATGTTAAAATTTTAGATAATTTGAAATCATATTTTTAGCAGTTGGTACCATTAAAACCAAAATCTCAAAATCAACCATCAAATTGAAAAGAACTCCTACCGGTAGCACCAATTCTAAAATTGGGGTATGAAAATGACACATTTTTATAAAGTGGTAAAAGAGCTCATCATTATTGTAAACAAAATCATAAAATCAATCCTTAAATGTTTACTTTTTAAATCTTACTTTATCACTCAAAGCATGTAAGGTAATACATAATGCCATGGAAATATCACAATATACTTAAAAAATTCAACATCACTTTTTAATAATTTTTTTACTTCTAATAAAAAAAAGTAAATACAAGTTACATTGAATGAAACATAAATTGTTTCTTAAAAGTATTGTTATATTGCCCATATCCAAAACATATTAGCTAATAAATTTTATTATATTTTCCATAATCAAAACATATAATTCATAAAACATAAAAATGATTCATAACTTTATGTAAGATCATATGTAAGTTCAATGCTCATTCTAGTTACCATACAAACATCATATGGATAAAAAATACATAAAATGTTTCATACACTTATTCAGATTGACTCATGGTTTCTGAAATACCATTAGAGTCTACATTGTCTTCAGATAAATGATTGGATGAAGATGTAGATGATCCATACTCTTCTCTATTGTCGATGAATGCACTATCTGAGTCTACATGCATGCCCAACATTTTAGATGTCAAATGTCTTTTAGATCTACGACAAGGTTCAACAGACTCCCTTCTTGCATTTATTTCTTGTGGCAACAACTCTTGATAATCTATGTTGTCTTGGAGTGAAGAGTTTCTCTCTTTGTCAAATTGAAGTCATAAACAAGTATGTCAACATCATCTAATTTTAAAAGGTCAGTGCGACGACGAGTTGTATTTTGACCCTTTTTTTTCTCTCTTTCTATTGACATGTTTCTCAACCACCATCTCTGATTTGTACACACCATTGAATGGCTGTGTACTTGTTGCATACCAATGCACTTCAATTGCAATAACATCATCATTTTCTTTCTCAATATTTATAACCTTTGCAACCCAGAATGGATAACCATGTGGATCTTCAGTCGCTAAGACTGCAATCATGTTACCCTCCTTAATATATTGTACTGAACCCCTGTAAAGGTCTTCCATGGCTTCACGTTGTGCGCATGAACTTCACGGACCAATATACATTTATCTTTCCTTTGCTTGTGTAAACTCAATAACACCTTGAGATTCTTGTTGAACTTCAACAATGTTTGTTTCTTCATATTTATTTGACATATTTTGTGGCCAATGAAATATAGTCTTCAATAATGTATCTTCATTTGTTAAGATTGAAATTATGTCACTTTGACTATTGAAAAAAGACTCCCACCAAACAGAATCAACAACATCAAAGTACTCATGTGTATTCTTAATGGATTTTTTTATTTTTTCTAGGCATTCAGAATAATCTACATCTACATTATGCCTCTGTGTGTTATGGATTTCAACAACTGATTGTAAAAATAATAACTTTGATGCAAATATTGGACGATCTACAATGAACTTAAAAAATGTTAAACTTGATGAAGGCCCCCATTTTGTAGTAATTGAATATTGTTTTCCCCATATAAGTGGTTTCCCATCAACTCTTTTGAAACAAAATTGATGTTGGAAGCTAATGTCATTAAGTTGCTCAATACATTTTTCTTCACGATGTGATCCATGAATAAATCTTCGCATGTAAACAATTTATTCTAATATATGAAAAAAATGCTCTGAAATGTATGCTTTCTTAATACATTCAATCAATGATGGTAGAATTCCAACATTTTTCCTCTTCAATGTTACTGAAAAACGACTGAACATTTGATCAATATGATCATGAGTGTGTCCAATAAGAAGGAAACCAATTTTTACCTTTTGAAAGATTCTCATTTCAACAAGCATTCTTAGATATCCAAACACAATTTGATTTTTATTTTCATGACTAATGTTTCCCAACTGTAGATAAGAAACTTGAGGAATATTTCCAGACTAGTGAGTGAGCACATGATGAATTATGGTGATGGTCAGATTTGCATCATTATGAAAATTTGGTGAAGCAAACCCTTGGACATATTTTTCCATTGAAAACCATACAACCAACCAAGTGAAACTGAATGAAATTCTCTTCGTGTAAACTTTTGGGTGTATGAAAAAAATGTGGTAGAAGTGTTTTCTCCTAGTCCACGCCATCAATTATCATACCTAAATATTTGTTTGGAGCATCATAACCCTTCTTTCGATGTTTGTACAACTTTTTCCTTTCACTTGATTGTTGATTCCGATGTTCTTGAAGTGCTTTGACTATGGAATCTGCACATGACATAAAATGAAAATATTGATCATATGTTTTCATAGTTGATAACTATCCATTAAAAAAAAAAATAGTAAATACATACATCTTTCTGCCCCTTCAGATTTATCTCTTCTTGATTTAAGAGTAGCACATATACTGCAAATACCCATCCTTGACTTCTTATAAATACAAACATTGTTGAATTGCTTCTTCCATATTCTTGTAAAATATGCATATGTAATAAAATTACCATTTCCTTCAATACCTTCAACATATCCTTTGTACAAGTTGTAAATTCATTTCCTTGAGAAATTATCTTGAATATGTATTGTGTCTATATCTGACATACACTCTCCATGTTTGGAAAATAAATCACACATCCATGACAATGTAGTGTTTGTCAATGACCCGTTCTCTCGTCCATGATGTAGCTTTGAATAAAGTGAAGGATCTCTTTCCAACCTTGTATGGATTCTTGATAGACGAAGATTATCATTTGAGTGATTTTTTTTTTTAAAGTCTTTCTGCAAAGTAAAATATTCTCAATGCGATAATCATATCTTGTATTGGTGGATATCATGCACCACATCAAATATGAATTTTGCATGTTCTTATTCATTGACAAATATGTCTTCCTTTTATTCAAGGCATACATGTAGTCCATGTTTTCCAAACAATTATTTTGACAACATTCACTTGAAAACAATTCACTTATGAAAATTGATTTAGTGAGAAATTCTTTCCTAGACCTTGTATAACTATAATCTTTTGGATTGATATAAAAAGATCTGGTCCTGGTCCTAGACACAATGTTTCTTTGCAATGTCTCCACTATTTCATCATCCTCACTAGAAGGATTTTCCTCATCATTAGAAGGGATATCAAGCAAAACATTGTCAGGAGATTGAACAAGAGAATGTCGATCACCTTGATTTGTTGCAGTTGAATGATTGAGAACATGATCTTCATTCCTAGGTCTATCATCTTCATTGATAATCTCGTTCATGAGAGGAATATCAAAATCACTAGAAAAATGATTACCATCCTCACCAATGTCATTGGATCTTCCATGAGAATATTCACTTGAAGGAAAATCATCATCACCCATAAGACTGTCAATGCCATTAAGATTCTCACTTGGAGAAAATTTTCCATCATCCTCATCGGTACCTTGAAAATCCTCATTTGGAGGAAAATCATCATCAACATTGTGTCGACCATTGACACAATCATTTTCACTGCTTTCAAAATCCCCACTTGAGGGAAAATTTTCACCATCTTGCTTAGTTCCTTGAAAACTTCATTAGTATATTGAAAATATTCACTTAGAGGAAAATCATCATCATAAACATTGTTTCCATTTAATTTATCACTCAGGAAAGAGTGTCCACCAGTGGCATAATCATCTTCACTCTTTGAGAATCCCCACTTGAGGGAAATTCTTCATCATCCTCATTACTGGCTTGAAAATCCTCACTTAGAGAAGAATCTTCATCATCCTCATCGGTAGCTTGAAAATTCTCACTTGGAGGAAAACATCATCACCAACATTGCTTCCTTTAAATTCCTCATTCGGGAAAGACTGTCCAACATTTCCATAATCATCATCACTACTTTTAAAATCTCCACTTGGGGAGAATTCTTCATCATCCTCATTTGTGCCTTGGAAATCCTCACTTGGAGGAAAATCTTCATCAGTACCTTCAAAATCCTCACTTGGAGGAAATTCATCATCACCAACATTGTTGTCTTTAAATTACCCACTCAAGAAAGAGTGTCCACCATTGTCATAATCATCTTCACTGCTTTTAAAATTTCCACTTGAGGGAAATTCTTCCTTATATTCATTTGTGCCTTGGAAATCTTCATTGGTACCCTGAAACTCCTCACTTGAAGAAAAATTTTCATTCCAATCAATTAAACGTTGATCATAGTCTCCACTTCGACCTACATTTTGATTATTTTTCTTACTATTAAACTGTTGAATATATTTATCACCATCATATTCCTCCTCTTCATCATCGATGCCTTCAAAGTCCTCTGATTTAGGAATTTCCTGAGGAACATCCTGAATAACATTGCTTGCACTATGATCAAACTTCTAATTAGCTGAAAAATACGATGCCTCATTTGCATTACAAACATTCCCATCGCATTTGCTAGTCCCAATAGAAGAGGTATGCGAAAAATTTGTTGATGTCTCAGAAATAAATCTTTTTTATTTGACGAATCCATCCGTTCTCTCTAAGAACATAGAATGATACAAATGTTCACTCTCCCAATGACATTCTTATAACTTGCAGAATGATCTTTCATGGATGTCATCAACAATTTTCATATTGAAAAGACACAAGAAAGAAGGAAAAAGAAATAGAAAGTAACTGAGGTTGAAGCTGCAATAGTAGATAGAGAAGAAAATGGAAGAAGAAAGAAAAATCCTCATTCTAGAAATCTTAAAAGGGTTGCATTTGAAAATGAGGAAAATCCAAATGAAGATTTTGTTGAGATTAGTCCCAATAAGATTATCACTCCTCGCAAAAAGAATAAACAAGATAAATGCAAAAGAACAATGAATGATGATGAGTCCATTCCTATTGATTATAAATAAATCTTTGATTTAGATGAAACACATTTAAATCATAAGAGGAAGAAAACAAATGTTGTTGATGATGTTCAAGAAGCCATCGTTAGCTCTGAGTATTATAGTGAAATTCCTAAATGTAGCAAAGAAATAATTACACCAGATGTTTATCTAGAGGATGGTATTATGAAAACAACATAAAATGCCATTCAAAATAGATTGAGGATGACGAGCTTAGTTGATGATGGCCACACATTTCAATTGAATGAAAAACAACTTTATAAACCCACAGAAGGGAAAGAAAAATATCAAATTAGAAAACCGCATCACTTGCATATTCACAATTTGAAAGCATTGATTAGGTATAATCCATATGCACATGTGGTTGACTACCTAGTTCTTGTTGACCCAATGGAAGTTCCTACGAAAGAAGAATTTGATAGATCAAAATGTTTTGACTACAAATATTATGTGATTGGATGAAATCATTTTGTAAAGGCTATAAGAGAATTGATGCAAGAATATCCCAGTAATCCTCTTTTTAAGACAATCAAATGCATAATTTATGTTGGTTTAATAGATTTTGATACAAAGTTATTGGCATGGGATCATAACACATGCAATGAGTACAAAATGTCCATGAATTTCATTCAAATGGTGAGATTTATCCATAATGAGTTTTCTGAAATATGTCGTGGGGAGAGATCAAATGTTGATGTCAAGTTTCATAAGCAATGTTGTATGGAAATATGATTCCCACTTTATGATGAAAATACAAAAGAAAAAAATCACAAAGGAAGTGATGTATTTAGAGCTATGGATAGCTATTTTCAATTTGGATTTAGAACTGAACATGTATGAGATTTGATAGATGAGATCTTTACCCTATGGGAAAATATTAGTATAAAAAATCAAAGAATTAAGTAGGCTAAACCATTGATATGTGGCACAAGTAAGACAAGTCCTGAAATAAAAAATCTTTCAGATGATATGACTATAACACCTTGGACATCAATACAAGGAGTGAAGGATGAGAAACTTATCATAGCTATATTATCACTGTAAGGCCAAGAAAATTTTTAATTGAAGAAATGTGTGATGAATTTAAAAAGTAAGTTTGTTGAGTTATTTTTATTTATGTTAGGACAAGAAAAATAAAAAAAATTCAGTTTAACATATAAATGTTCTAAGTATATATATATATATATAACATTATTATTTTTATTTAGTCACAAGGTGTATATGAGAATACAAGAGGAAATTGTCAAGATGTTGAATGAAGAAAGTTGGGATGATGTTAAATTCAACTATCCAGATTCAAGCTCTACAACAATATTGAAACAATTTTTTGTTGCATTAAAAAATGTATGTTGAGTTATTACATTCATATTATTCGTTTGTAAGTTAATTTAATTATATTTTAATAGTTATAGATATATAACTATATGTTTGTTTGTTTCATCAAAGATGCCAAAGAAGAATGCAGACAGAGTACCTGAAAATTTCAAAAGTTTTATTCAAAAAACCAAGTTTGAAAGAGAAAGAAGGAAACATATTCAAAATATTCAAGTGATGACACCCTCGATCATATAACAAACCTCCTGTTCATCACGACATCAAGCTTCTCCTAACAAGTGCAATTTTTTTTTTTTGTGTGTGTGTGTATGAAGGTAAACATGACATTATACTCAACAATGCAACACGACGACAAACACTATGCAAACAATTCTCGCAACCACAACATGATGACCTAACAAGAACAAGAATGAATATCCGCCCATCCTACCCTGCAAATGGTTAGGACCTCCAGGACACATAAGCAACGCTCAAGCCCAGGTTCCCATTGATCTTGACCATTTAAGGTCTTAGGGATGGCGACTGTTCTGAGGAACAAGGAGGTATCTAGGTCCCCTCAATCCCATCATAAGCATCAATTCAAGACTATATTATCGACCATACTTAACCTTCAATTCCTCATGGTGCAATAAAATAATCTACTATGAATAATCAATCCAAACGCAATATTAAATACAATTGAGCAAGAGGATAATACATGAAGAATAACAAGAGACACAAGAGCATAACTACAACTTTTGAATTGATATAAATCTATTCTAATCATGATTAGTAACTTGTTAAGATCAGGTTTATTCCAGTCAAGCATCACTTATCAAGTGATTCAACTCACGTAATAATTACAACTCCTATGCAGCTCACTAAGTATCATAAAGAAATGAATTATCTTACTTAAGTGACAAATTAAGAATTCAATACCAAATTACATATCCATTTTTTTTTATAAGGTAATCATAAAAGATCAAACTTAATGAACGATTAATGGAAGTAAAGGCTGCTTTATACATCAAATAAAATGATTAAAAAGGTTAACACCTATTAACAATATATGAGACTTCAATAAAATTACATCTCCTATTACAAGGTACCATAAGAAGATTCCAATCCTTTTAAGTAGTACATAAAGATATCAATGCCTCCTTACACGTCCATTTAAGGTACAAAGGATTTAATCATAATGAGAAATAAGGAAAGATCCCAAACTACTTTACAATCCATTAAAAGAACTATAAGAAGATCAATCCAAATTAGGAGTTGATTAAGATAATCTACCTGCTAACTTACATATCTATATAAGGATTTTTTTTAAAAGAAGAATGCATCCTTTTTAAATAATGCAAATTAAGAAATCAAGTTGACTTATTATTCCATTTAAAGAATTAAGAAGGACCCATACAATAAAATAAGGAACCTGCAATTCCATTAAAAGGGATTAAGGAAGACCCAATCTTATTTAACTATATGCAAGTACTCAAATGCTAACTTAAAAATTCAAATTACTATCAAGGGATCACATCTTAATATGTAAGGTGTAAGGACTTCATAGCTACCTTTCATGTTCTTAATAGGAACTAAAGGAAAACCAATTATAAAAAGAAAATAAATAATTTAAGCTATTTCCTTTATATTAAGTAATTAAAGCAATTTAATATGTCAAGAATTAGGTAAGAGTCTCTAAATGCCCACTGACATATCCATAGGTAAGGGTTAAAATCAAATCCATAAGCAATAAGGTAGTCATGTCATTTGTTTTACTCAACTAAGTTTTAAGAGTGGAAGGATATAACCATAAATGCCGATTTGGGATTTAGTGCTATCTTGCTTCTCCCTTAATAAAATTTACTATTATATCAGACTATTTAGTGTTAGCTTACAGTTTTTAAAAAGGAGGTTATATCAGACCAAACAATGCACACCTGCATTTAACATTAACTAAATCTGATCACAGTAATTGTCATTGCTAAAACAGAAAGGGAGGAACATGTACAACACTAAAAAGCCATTAAGACGTTGTCAGGTAGGGTAATACGCCAGGTAACAGTCGACAGTTCATGGCAGTGCACCATCTCCAGAAGGGCGACATCATGACTTCACTAGGGCCATAATTTCGCCAAGCTGCCCAGGGTAACAATGGAAGCCATTTAACACACTCTCAAGAGTCAAATTAAGGAAAACTCGTGGATCAATGACAACAATGTGGACCACAATAAGACAAGTTTGGGGTGATTAACAGGAACACGCCGTCATTATCTTGAGGGCAAAGTCTAGTTAAAATTTAGGAAAACGCAACCTCGTTTTCAAGGCAACTTCGAGGTCACTTGCAAGAAGGCGCATATATTAATAATGGTCAATGTTGTGCCCAACGCTCCAGAGGAAACCGCCTAGCCGCCATTAATTAAAGGAGGGATCGTTGGGCAAGCACCAGACAGGTTTTACATTGTCGTAATAATAATAAGAAAAGGGAAACTCGCTGTGCCAGTCGCACCAGAAGGAGACTAAATGCCAATCAAGAGTGTAACTCACTGTAACTGCCAGTTGAACTAAGGCTATTCAATATGATTCAATTTAATTAATTCACTATTGGTCTGTTGAAATCCAAGGTGGAGAATTGCAAAAATACAAACGCTAACCACAATCAACAGAGACAAGTCTATTTAATATGATCAATTTTTTTTTAAATCGCTGCTGGTCTGTGGGATCCGAGGTGGAGACTGCAAAGAAAAATACAAACGCTAACCACAATCCAACAGAGACAAACCTCCCTTACCACTGAATGCAACCCAATGATCGTGGTCAGTCCAGCATGAAAAGCAGTCAATTAAAATTTGCTCAATAAAAGAATCGTTCATAGTATCAGAGTCGTTGTCCTTGTATCTTGATCGTTGTTTTTAAGCAAAATAATGGCGCTAAGTTTTATCAAAATTCATTGTCAATAAAATGCACTGTCACAGGTAAGCAAGGCTATATTGGTAGCCAAAAGATGGGTAATTAAAACAGAAAGGGGTTGCTGGGCAATTTCACCCCAAGTAAACGAGGCGCAACCGAAGTAGTAGCATTCACCAGGAAAACAAACTAATATAACAACGCAAAAACGTCCATCAAGATATAATAACGAGGTATAAAATGAGATAAGGAACGAGATATAAAAACATCGAGTTGAAGGAAACTTCGCCATCAATCACATTTTGTAGGGTTAAGAAAAAAAAACATCAAGGCACATGATAATCATTCAGCTCAGGACAACAACAGAGGTAGATGGCTAAAAGGGTCGCCTTCGCTTCACCATCCTCGTACAGAAAAGCAGGGCGTTGAGATTGATAGGTCTTTGAACGTTAAGGCGACGACCGTAGATCAGGATCCTATCCGATTGCTCAAGAAAGGACTGGTGAGCTAGGGATGAAGGAAAACAGTTGCAATGGTCACAGTCAAACACCACAGGGCGGTCACAACATGCGGGAAGGCAAAGGTCACAAAAATCAATCAACCAATCATTCAGCTAGGCTATAAAAATTTTAGTCATGAAACTAGACAATCAGTTTACCTACTTAAAACACATGCAGATCCTAATCATGCATCCTACCACATTCTATCATTCAACCAAAAAAAGTGTACCGTTGCTTGTTCACCTGCTCTGAGTGTCGTTCGTGTGCTTCGTGCAACTCCCGCTCTCCGACCGTCAAGACTACACTGGTACCTCCCAGCCAACGCTAGGGGTACTCTTCTTCCTCCTTAGCCCCCCTGAGGCACAAAGGGGCCACACACACTATCCAAAGGTTTCGTCTAGCTCCCAACTCACCTCGCAAGGCCGAGCTACCACTCCTCTCCGAGCTGGGTATCCCAACTCCCCACAAGGGAATCAATCAAGTCGTTATTTCTGCAACATAACGTTACGCAAACAGAAGATGATCCTTCTTCATTCCCTCCCTTTCTTTTATAGAGTTTCAAACTTCCTTTCTTTCCTAAAATCTCATTTAATTAAAGTTTTTAAAAATAAATTTTTAAAATTTCCTCTCCGTACAAGTGTCCCTCATCCCTTACATTCCTCCATTAATTAATTTCTTTAATTAAATAAATATCTTTATTTCCCTCACCCACCTAGAGTTACTTCTAGAATCACTCCTAGGTGTCCCTAGATTCCCTTACAGGTTTT
>ML790617.1:52819-88059 GCA_009831015.1 Picea engelmannii | reverse complement strand
GCTACCGATAATACCATTTTTAAAAACGAGGTAAAAAATTGGACCCCCCTAAGTTGGTAACTATGTTGTAGAAGTAGTAATATAGAGGAGGACATTACTAACATTGTACATCCCATTTCTAGTCGAACCCTAATGCTGAGCTCCCACGCTCCTGGTTCTCCCGAAGGTCGTCGGCCCGACGTCTCCTGCCCTCCTTCACAACAACCGCAATCCAATGGCGGCCCCCTTGTCTCCAAAGCACGATGGCACCCCTGGTAAGGTCGTGGCATTGGCTGCGGGCCTCCTCTACCGTCCTTCGCAGCAGCTGCAGTCTCCATTGGCGGCCCCCTCGTCTCCAAAGCATGGTGTAGCCTCTCTTAGTAAGGCCACGACAATGGTTGCGCGCCTCCCTCCCTCGGCCGCGACTTCCTCTTGTGGGCTGAATTCTCTTGCATGTGCATCCCCGGGAGCTCCGTCGGCAATGGCCTCAGGCTTTCCCCCTCTGGTGCCAACCCTCTCCTTCAAAGAGGTGGCTTTGCGTCAAGGGTCTCTCTCCGGTCTGCATGCATCGGTCCCAAAAGTTGCATCTCTTCAAGGCCGCCCCTCTGGGTTGCATGCAGTAGTTCCCGAAGCTCCAACAATTTCCATTCCAATTCCACAAGAAGCCTTAACTCATTCTCGCCATTACAACAGGCATGCTCTAGTTTGAAGATTCAACGGGTTTTGGCCCTCTCTTCCAGATCTACTCTCCTAGATCTCTTCCGAATGGTACCCGTTCTTAGATGGAGAAGTCATCACCTTCCCTTGTGCAAACGAGTTTTTTGTGGTAGTTTTTGATTCTACAAGTGACCGAGACAAAGTGTTTAACTTCGGGCCATGGTTCTGGGGCAGAGCAGGCCTGTCCATGCAACTCTAGACCCCTGCCTTTGACCCCTCCACATATTGTATCTCTTCAGCCCCAATCTGGGTGAGACTTCTGTATTTTCCCTTGCATTTCTGGGGGGATGAATCTCTCCATTCTATTGGTAATGGCCTCGACAAGTTCATCTGCAAAAGTCCAGACTCCAAGCCAGCCCACTCCACCTTTGCCCGAATCTCTGTGGAAATGGATTTCTCCAAATGTTTCCCAGCTGAAATTATTCTTCAAGGCAAGGACTACTCAAGGACCCAAAAACTCGACTATGAGATTCTCAGCTTCAGGTGTAGGAACTATTTTGAAACGGGGCACTTAGCCCGTAACTGTGGAAAACCCCCCAGGAAAAAAAAGTCGTCCAAGCCCACCTGGTGGACGGGAGTACCAACGGAACCGTGTTCTGAAAGTAAGACCCTTGAAACGATAGAAGAGGTAGAAGCTGAAGACGAAATCAAACCCCCTACTAAGGGGGAAGCAGAAGACTCTCCCAAGTCGCCCACCCAACAAGATCCCTTGGCCTCAAGCTGGGTAGACTTAGCTGATAAGGAAGATGCTTTAGGCCCGACGGGAAGCCAATCCATGGACCAGAGCAATGAATGGAAAACAGTGTCAAAGAGGAAAAAAAACTTCCAACCTAGAAGTGATGTAATGACGCGAAGCCGTTCAGGCTCGCTGAAATAGTCTTTGTGTCCGCAAATTAGTACCGAGTTAGGATCTTTAGGCATATGTTTTCCAGTTTACAAGCAAATCTCTATCGATGTATCAAACCCCGGTGGCATGTCCACTGTTATTAATACAAAGCTCCTCTAACCGTTTCTGTTAAAAAAAAAAAAAAAAACTATGTTGTAGAAGTAAGCTAGTCCCTCGGGCCTTAGAGCCATAAAGTATAGTGGCCATAATAATCATAAAAATGTATACATCTTGGAAGAGATATATTGAAAATGAATTCAGGAGCATCGATGGTTGAGAATAGAGATGGATCTATAACCCTTGCCTAGGTGGGGCAAGAAGGCATGCCTCAATCCAAAACTCAAGCTTGTGAATTCTATTACCAAATAAGTATATGGAGTTGTTACCTTAGTATGCATACCTATAAAGAAAAAATGGTAATCATTGAGGGAGATCTTGGACACATTAAATACCATAACCTTAGTTTTTTATATGGTTCACCCACATCTATCTAAGTCTACAAAAGTTGGCCAGAGCATCAATTTGTTTTTGAATCCCATCAAGGGAGGAGGAAAAAAGGATCACATCATCAACAAATGGAAATATGAGAACTATAACATAGTGTGGAAAGAAACCATCTCCCTCCCTATATGTTCTTTGAGGAAATACTTAAGCTCATCAATGCAATTTCCAATTAAGGTTGAAGAGGGGACAACCTTGCTTAAACTTATAGAGCTTTGAATAAAATAAAATAAAATATGTGAGACGTGTGAAGTCGACCAATGACTGACTAATAGAGTCCTAGAATAGCAGTGATAAGAGTCTTGGAAATACTAATGTCATGTAGACTCTACAACAACACTCCCTTAGAATAGAGACAAAGGCCTTCCAAAATTCAACAAAGCAACAAAAGAACTTCAAAGAGTGTTGGCTTGTCTCCTTGATCATATCTTGAAGAATGAATATATGATCAATGGTTTGGTATTCTCTATGAAAACATGTATTCCCCTTATTTCTAACGTGCTTCCTCTCAAAGTGATTAGAATTCCACATCTTAAGCACTATGGTGTAGAGTTTGGCAAAGGTATCCCCAATCATGATGGTTGTGTAATTGTTAGGATAGTATTTGCATAACAAGATGAACCTAAGGTACACATAGTTTGGTTACCAAATTTTGATCCCTAGGTCTTGTGACCATTGTGGATTTCACAATTTTAGATCTATAACATGTCATATTTAAAAGTGTGACCAAATTTTCTTGGACACAATTTTTACACATTGAAGGTGCAAAACTTGTTGAGCACCCAATTTCTTGAGAGCATATAAAATTGTAGAGGCATCCATTTTTAATAATATTTGATTCATTGGAAAGATATTAAAGAGGAGAAGACACTCTTATAGTTGTGTATCAAGGAAGAATATTTGACTTTTCAAAAATTTGTGCAAAGCATAGCCTCCATATCAATTCAACTAGTTTCACTAGTTGCATGTTTGTGTCTCAAAACACCTAGAACTTTACAAGTGAAGAATACAATGTGTAGAGAGAAAAAGAAGAACCTTAAATACAAAGAATTGAGGCATTTGGATCCAATCTCATAGAAGAAATTGGTTGTGACAATAAGGAGTTTGCAATATTAGATCTAGAGTTACAAGGAAACAAGATTGTTTGTTGTACACTTAGGACACTAATAAACAACTAGATCATACATATTTTATTTAATATTTAGAGGTAACTCAAGCATGTGAGAGGAAGAGGATGCATCTCCAATAAAATATCAACTAGGAGTTCATCTTCCTCTTCCAATGATAAAACCATCTCCTTTTATTTGAGTGAAGATACTTCTTCTACAAGAAGAAAGGGGAAGAAAGGACAAAACAAAGAGAGCTATCATGGAGAATTGATAATAATAATAATAATAAATTAATTTTAAGGTCACGGTCAAGCCAGACACCAATTTGGTGTATAAGACCCCCTTGTTTGTGGGATAAGGGACCCCCTCTATGCAATGATTTGATTGCTAAAGTCTATGGAGGTGTACATACCCTACCCCCCCTCTGAATTTGAACTTGTGAACTCCTAGAAGGAAACACATGTTCTTAACCATTAGGCCAAGGAAGATGGCTTTCATGGAGAGATCAATATCAAGCAAGGCACTCGGCTTGGATTCTCAATACGATGAAATATTTCAAGCTAAATGATTCCTTTTATAATATGAAGGCAAAGGTGGCAATTTATAACTTACGTAGAAGGCATACATGTGGTAGAAAAATCGAAGTAAGCTAAAGAAGATATGGTCAAAGGAGTTATGCTTGATAAAATTCAATATGTACTTCAGGGAAAATTACTTATCTAAGCACTGCTCAAAGAATAAAATTTATGCATTACAAAACTTGTAGCATGGACCAAGATTAATTGATGGATATGATTTCTCGGAGTTGATAAACTATGTCTCCACCTACAGTAAGGGTGAGAAGTTGAAGATGCATAATTACTTAGAGAGAATACCATGAGTGAGAAGGAAAAAAATCATATTTGTAATTGTTGTCATTGTATTTATAGCTATTTTTAACGGTTGTAGATGGCTCTAGGTAGTTGCGAGTGATTGAAAATACCACTGTGTTATTGGTATTACAATTTCCAAGTTTATGAACAATGGTTGTCATATTTCCCTTTTTAATAACCTATGTTGCATGTTTCACTAGTATTCATAATGGAGGAAAGGTGAGGATGGGAGAATGGGTCTCCAGAATGGTAAGGACAGGGGAATGAGTCTCTAGAATGGTAAGGATGGGGGAATGAGTCTCCAAAACAATTACAACACACAATAATTTTTTAAGGGGGTGACCTCTTCCTCAAAATACCTAGATAAAGGGTGGCTTAACGACTAGCCACAATAGTGATTGGTAACCCCAAGGGACTCAACCATATTTTAACTTGTGACATATAGACTCCCCATTGAAGTCATGTGTCCAACAATTTGACCTATCTTATTGATCACCATGATAATGAGTAGATGCCATGACAACTAACATTACTCACTCATTTGGAGCTAGTCATGTGTGGACTATCAAGAAGATTATAAAGGGTCCAAAATCCTAACCTTAATTGAGAGTTGAGGAATGCAAAAACCTTAACCCTAACCCTAGATGGATATCAAACCATGTTAAAAACTAGGTCGCTAGGAAAGGAAGGGGTTCCATTATTATTGTATTTTTTATTGTTCAATAGTTGAGTAGAGCATCTAGGAGTGGGATATTGACACAAAACATATGAAGTAGAATATCCCGTAGCAATCGCATAGGCCATGGTGTCCATGGAAACTCCACAGTGAGTGCACTTTCTTTGTATTTTCATTTCTCAACTAAGAAGAAAAGAGCAAGTCATAGGATTCACCTTCTAGCCGAGTTTTTTCCTTGGTGGATTTTCCTAGGGTACATATTGAGTTCATTGTGTGGAAGGTGTGTTATTTGCTTAGCTCCTTTCATTTTATTTTTAGTTTATTTCAGTGGTTTGTGAACTAGGATAGTAATATTAAACATGGAAATCTAAAGTAAAAAATGTCATAATAAGAGATCATGGAATATTTAAGATTTGTTTTGATGAATTTTTCCAGTGGATTATCCACAATATTTTACAGATCATTTCTAAGTTTGTATTCAAGTCGAGGGATGAGTTTCTTTCTCAGTAGCAAGAGGGTAGAATTTCAAAAATAGGGTTGGACAAGGAGGAAGGATTTTTAACTCATCCTCATGACAGAGACCCTAGTTTACACATAAGTTTTGTTCACAAGTTCCCCCATTCTAAATTTCTATATACCACTCAAACTATATGATTTGATAATTTTTTGGTGGCGAAGGGGTTGAGGAAGGATGCCCTGTCAAGATTTAAGTCAATGGTAGGTTCTAGAGTATGGGAGTGAATTCTTATTGGCTTAGGTTTTTATTTTGAGAGATTGTTATCCATAGGATATCAAAGGTTTAATGTCTAGGATGGTATGGGGAAACTTGGAGATTACTCAGTCTCATTGAAGGGAGTTAGATCTTAGAGCTTCATTGAATTGCATGGGATAATGGTCTAGTAGGAAAGATTGGAGGTTACATGCCGTGCCATAGCTTATATAAACTAAACCTAGTGCTAGGATGCAAGGATGAAAAGGAGGCCTTGGATGGTAGGGATGGACATGATAATGGATAAGGGTTGGGTAACCTTAGTCTTACAGAGATAGCAAGAGTTCCCAGGAGAAAAGTGAAACTCAAAAAGGGTTGAGAAGATAATGGTTAAGGAAAATTGAAGGAGGAAGGAATGTGTGCATGTTAAAGGGAGAAGGTAAACTTGTTATAGGTGAATATGTCACAATGAGGGATGTTTCATTGTTGAGTGAAAAATATGTGATTGGTCCTTTTCTCGAAATGGTGGTTTATGAGAAATCATTCTATAGATAGATTGAAAAGGTTTGAAACAAATGCTAAGTTATATGCCATTGTTTCATTATTTAACTAGGGGATAGCTAACCTTTGAATTTCAAATGGGCCTAGATGCAAATATAATCTTGTAAGGAAAGTGGTTTTTGGGTTCTACATTTCTATCCTTGAGAATATGGAATCCATACATTTATCCCAAATTAGAAAAGAAGTCCACCTAGCCAATCTAGGTAAAATCACCTAGTTCCCCCCTTTAATTATGGACTAGAATAGTGTTGGAGATAATTGGTAATAGCCTTGGAGTGTTTATTAATTTAGAAGACAATGCCCTATCTAAGGTTACTAGGAAAATAATGAAATCTTTGGTCGAGGTAGATATGAGGGAAGGGATCTCAAATATTATTGAAATTGAATTGGGGAATTGGAAATGTTATCACTCCAGGAAACTCTCCTAGGTTGTATCTCAAAGATGCCTGGTAACTTAACTCTTCATATAATGGTTCACTTTAGAAGTGAAATAGGGATTGGATCAAGATGAATATCTAAGGGTTGGACTGTGTCTTTAAGACTGTCTAGTAATATCAAATATTACGAGGCCTCCTAAGAATGTAATCAGACAAGGATTAATCAAATAGGACATAAGATAGTTGCTTGAACCAGATTATACTCATATAAAATAATAAGCACAATGGGTTTAGAAACTAAGGTAATAACTTATGATTCTTAACTTAATCAATCAAGTAGTGAGATGACAGTCACATTTGGATCAAATAAGCATCAATAAAGAAGTTCATTCACTCATAAGATATCATAGAACAAAGAAGAAAGGTCTGAAAACATAGATGAAGGAAGCTTGCAATCTTTCATATATTAAGAATAAGTCTCATTTACAGTAGCAACATATAGAACCCAAAATCAAACCCTTGGGTGCTCCAAATGTCTTTAGCTTTATAGCCTTACAAGATGAAATCTAGATCCTTGAAAGATGCATCAGATTTTCTAAAAATAGTCAAATCAAAATAGATACAACAAGTGTAGGATGAGATCCTATAAAAATGGATCTAGAATACTAAAAATGGAAAGTCAAAACAAAATAGGAAAAGATCATATCTAAGGAATCAAACTCTATCTTGATAGCCTTCATATCCTCCAAACTCTTTGATATATGTAGAAAACCTTCCAAGGCTGATGAATCTTCATAGGAAATTTGAATTTGCCACCTTTGGAAAAAAAGACAGTTTTTTGCTCATGAACTAGGTCACCATTTTCACTTTTTCACCTTATTAAACATTAAATACATCAAGATAAAACCTTAAATCTGATGTATTTAATTATTATGCATCTTTAGAAACCAAACTTGAAAGATTTGGTTGAGAAAAAGTCAGATCTGGGCAAAAATACGACCTTCCTGCCATGTAACAAGTTTCAGTGGTTAAGAGATAAAAATTTGGGCCTGTTAACCACCGAAACCTGTAACTTTATGAAAATGTTTAAAATATTCAAAATGTTTTACCTGGCTTTGTTGTTATCTTCACCCTTTTGTTATCTCTGAAGTTGGATCAAATCCTTGGTCAAGATCCTGCTTTGCAACCATTGTTTCAACTTGGTTCTAGGTGCTCATCATTTTTAAAATCAATATGACCACCTAACACCAATGCCTTTTTGTTCTGAAACATTTGTCTGGGAAACAAACTATGGGATCCATTTTGTATTCAGGTGTATTGAAACAAGAAGAAATATCCTCTGCCCTATACTGAAATATTCCAGTGCTTTAGGAAGTGTAATCACAGAGCCTCCTGCAACAAATTGCAAAGGATCCAAGGTGGATAAATTGGTGAACAACAACAATTTCATTAGTATGGACATGATTCTTAGATACTTCAAAAAGCTTCATCTATGTATCTTCGACAACAACAATAATGTTTGATATATCATGATAAGATCGATATCTTCTTCCAACAGCTGGAGATATCCATAAACATGTGGAAATATCTTCAAACATCTCTTCATTCGAGCTCTTTAGATCTGGCCATGATTCTCCACTTTGGGTTCAAGCTTGAATGAATAATCAGTTGATACTCGCTTTAAACATGTGACTGAGCATCCCATAATCAATCCATGTTTGTGCACACCTCTGACCTCTAAGACAATTAAGTCTTTGTTGTAAAGGTTTGCAAGCTCAAGAAGATATTCTTGCATATCTTATGTCAAGTGCCCAGGATTAATATCATGATCATATATGATGGAAAAGGAATCTACAAAATCAAACTTTTTCTTGTTTGTGCTGAATAATATTGGGTCATCCATCACAAAAAAACATAGTTTTGGTCGTCTATGTATTGAATCTTATGAGGAGCTAGAGCCTCAGTATGCACTGAAGAAAACAAGTTCTGATAAGCTCTAATCAATCTTTTATGGGACTAGTGACTATTCAAAGGTGTAGAGAAATCATCTGGATGAAGAATCGCCTTTTCAACCCCAACAATGTTTATAACATGCACTCTGGGCATAGTCAGCTAAACAAGGTGTTTCCAGACCCTGATAGAAAACCAAATAGATTTCTTATACAGGTTAGCTAAAAAATGTGCTTGCTTATGACTGAAACGAGGCCATTGGAACAGTTGGCAGTATTGCTTAACACCTGCAAAATACTTACAGTATGCTCATCGACAACTGAATAGCAACTGGAAAATAGACATTTTGATCACTTTGCGTTCTGCATTTAAGGGTTTATATATACAAATACTTCCTTATATAATGTTTCACAAGAGAAAGTAGATATTGTCATGTTTTGTTTTAGTGCTACACATCCAGATTCCACAACCATATGTTTTACAACAATGGGGTAAAGGAATTTGCTTTCAACTAGCAAACTCGGGTTGATGCTTCTTTATTTCCTTCATCTCAAAAACCTACAACTTTGGACCTATTGTACCCATTCAACATCTATACCAAGTTCATTTATATTTTCTTGACGAGTTGCTGCATCTACAGAACTTTGGCAATTTGAGTATTCTAAAATACCACATTTCTGAAAACGCTACCTCATCTTGCGGGGAACTTTTTACTACCTTCCCGAGCTCTAAATTTAGATTTGAAAGTACCATTGGAAATATTAGGATGTGTAGTTGTCAATCGACTATTTGAGCGCGTGAAATGGACTTTCCACGGCTGAGAAAAATGATTTTTCCCAAGGTAGGTTATTTATGGAAAATCTACACTTTCGGTAGTTAAACTAGACCCGAATTTAGCCCGTTAACTACCGAAAGCTCTGCTTTCAGTGGTTAATGAGCGCTTTTTAGGCCCTCCTAAACCACCAAAACCTAAGATTCTCTCTTTTTCTTGAGAATACCAAATTCAATTCTTATTCCAAGTTTATTTTCAGAAAATAGGCTCTCTAACAAGCCTATAAAAATTTAGAAATAAATTTTTGGACCTCTTTCTATCACCTAAAAGTTGACAAAATGACAGTGTTATTTTAGGAGATAACATCTGGCTCCTACTTGGGGATGGAATCCTCCCAATGAGGTTCCAAGAACAAGTAGTTCCAGTCACCTTATCTATTGGGCTATGGAGTCATGTGGCCTGTGCAACTGTTCCTCTGCAAACTTGTAGCATGCCTATAGCCTACTTTGCAATCATCCACAATTTTTTATTTGTGTCAATTCCATTGGGCTATGGAGTCATTAATAGCCTCACTAGATCTTTGCAATCTGTCCACAAATGTTCAACTGTAAACTTGCTAGTAATACCTTGCATCCATTGGGCTATGGAGTGTCAAAAGCTGATTTCAAAACCTAATCCAACTCCTGTAACTTATTCAAACTCTAACAAAGTGCTGAACACAAGTTCCTGCTGCAAACTACTATATTGAAAAGGATCTCATGCTCGATGGTGAGATTATTCTCTCTCTACTCCTACTCTAACCATTGTACTGATGCTTAATCAAGTAAACTCATGCTTCCAATGAAGCCATGTCAAACAATGATTCACCGAACCTGTTCTTGATCTTGACCCCAAAAATAAAAGAATGTACATCAAACAGGAAAGTGGTTTGAAGAGATGATAAAGTCGACTTTCACTTGACAGAAATATTTTAACATATATGCTGCTCATAATCTCAAGATAATCAACAATGGGATCATAAAAACCACAAAGAAATACCTCTTCTTGTTTCTGTCCCAACTGACTGTAATTTTGCTCTTCTTTTCCTTCACAAAACTCAATGTTGAATGTAGACTGCCTGATCTCTGTTAGAGGAAAATACAAACTCAATTTCGGATCTGAACCTTTCTGCTCCTTTTCACCATCACTCTCTTTGTATCTGCTGCAAACTATTAGTTCCTACAAATCTTGAAACTATAGGTTGCCCTCGTTATCTTATACAGATTACAAAATGTCACTCGCTGATTTATCAATTTCACCTGATGATATAAAAATTTTCTCTTTGACATCAATATACTCAAAAGAAACATGTTGATCTTCTACAACAACAGACACATTTGATATGATGCCAGATGTGTCTATGTTATAATTATCATTCAACACCTCTGAATCTTCATGACAACCATCTTTTACAAAGTCAAAAGCATCATCATGGTTATCAAAATGTGGATCAACAATTTCCTGATCATAATGAAGAGTATCCTCTACTGCAACAAAGTCTTCACGAATGTTGGGATCTTTATACAGTAAATTGAACTCATGAAAACATTCAGGAAATAAAAAGTCATATGAAAATATGCCTTTACAAAACACATGAAAAGTAGCATGAAAATATGCCAAAGAGTTGATATTGGCATAAGGCAGAGATTGGTACCAATCACGAGCAATTCCCTCTAATGAGAAACATAAGAGCTGGAACTGAACATCCTCATGCACAACTTGCAACTGATGCATGTAATCATGAAAGTCCAACAAATGTTCAGGTAGCACTTCCCATTCTTCTCCTCGAAATCTGGGAAGACTATTTTCCCATTCATCTCTACTAAGCACTAGATTAGGGTAACCGGAAATACTTGAGAAGTTGCAGAACACATACCTCTTTGCTAAGATCTGGTTCATTTGTATACCAGTGGAGTCACCAACAGATCCGTCCTTCATGGAGTCGCCACTGAATTTGTCCTTCATGGAGTCACCACTGAATTCATCCTTCATGGAGTCACCAGATAGATGATTACAACCAATGTGATGTCTAATCCTTGTCTATCATCAAGGAATAGATCTAATTTCGTCTCCCAGGGAAGCTGAGCTTCAATCTCCTCTCCCCAACAATGGCACCAATTTGTTATCACTCCAAGAAACTCTCCTAGGTTGTATCTCAGAGATGCCTGGTAACTTAACTCTTCATATAATGGTTCACTTTAGAAGTGAAATAGGGATTGGATCAAGATGAATATCTAAGGGTCGGACTATGTCTTTAACACTGTCTAGTAATATCAAATATTACGAGGCCTTTTAATAATGTAATCAGACAAGGATTAATCAAATATGACAGAAGATAGTTGCTTGAACCAGATTATACTCATATAAAATAATAAGCACAATGGGTTTAGAAACTAAGGTAATAACTTATGATTCTTAACTTAATCAATTAAGTAGTGAGATGACAGTCACGTGTGGATCAAATAAGAATCAATAAAGAAGTTCATTCACCCATAAGATATCATAGAACAAAGAAGAAAGGTTTGAAAACATAAATGAAGGAAGCTTGCAATCTTTCATATATTAAGAATAAGTCTCATTTACAGTAGCATCATATAGAACCCAAAATCGAACCCTTGGGTGCTCCAAATGTCTTTGGATTTATATCCTTACAAGATGAAATCTAGATCCTTGAAAGATGGATCAGATTTTCTAAAAATAGTCAAATCAAAATAGATACAACAAGTGTAGGATGAGATCCTATAAAAATGGATCTAGAATACTAAAAATGGAAAGTCAAAACAAAATAGGAAAAGATCCTATCTAAGGAGTCAAACTCTATCTTGATAGCCTTCATATCCTCCAAACTCTTTGACAGATGTAGAAAACCTTCCAAGGCTGATGAATCTTCATAGGAAATTCGAATTTGCCACCTTTGGCAAAAAAGACGGTTTTTTGCTCATGAACTAGGTCACCATTTTCACTTTTTGACCTTCTTAAACATTAAATACATCAAGATAAAACATTAAATCTGATGTATTTAATTATTATGTATCTTTAGAAACCAACCTTGAAAGATTTGGTTGAGAAAAAGTCAGATCTGGGCAAAAATACGACCTTGCTACCATGTAACAGGTTTCGGTGGTTAAGAGATAAAAATTTGGGCCTGTTAACCACCGAAACCTGTAACTTTATGAAAATGTTTAAAATATTCAAAATGTTTTACCTGGCTTTGTTGTTATATTCACCCTTTTGTTATCTCTGAAGTTGGATCAAATCCTTGGTCAAGATCTTGCTTTGCAACCATTGTTTCAACTTGGTTCTAGGTGCTCATAATTTTTCAAATCAATATGACCACCTAACACCAATGCCTTTTTGTTCTGAAACATTTGTCTGGGAAACAAACTATGGGATCCATTTTGTATTCAGGTGTATTGAAACAAGAAGAAATATCCTCTGCCCTATACTGAAATCTTCCAGTGCTTTAGGAAGTGTAATCACAGAGCCTCCTACAACAAATTGCAAAGGATCCAAGGTGGCAAAATTGGTGAACAACAACAGCTTCATTAGTATGAACATGATTCTTAGAGACTTCACAAAGATTCATCTCTGTATCTTCAACAGCAGTAATAATGTTTGATATATCATGATAAGATCGATATCTTCTTCCAACGGCTGGAGATATCCATAAACATGTGGAAATATCTTCAAACATCTCTTCATTCGAGCTCTTTAGATCTAGCCATGATTCTCCACTTTGGGTTCAAGCTTGAATGAATAGTCAGCTGACACTCGCTTTACACATGTGAATGAGCAGCCCATAATCAATCCATGTTTGTGCACACCTCTGACCTCTAAGACAATCAAGTCTTTGTTGTAAAGGTCTGCAATCTCAAGAAGATATTCTTGCATATCTTCTGTCAAGTGCCCAAGATTAATATCATGATCATATATGATGGAAAAGGAATCTATAAAATCAAACTTTTTCTTGTTTGTGCTAAATAATATTGGGTTATCCATCACAACAAAACATAGTTTCGGTCTTTTATGTATTGAATCTTATGAGGAGATAGAGCCTTAGTATGCACTGAAGAAAACAAGTTCTGATAAGCTCTGATCAATCTTTTCTGGGACCGATGACTATTCAAAGGTGTAGAGAAATCATCTGGATGAAGAATCGCCTTTTCATCCCCAACAATGCTTATAACATGCACTCTGTGCATAGTCAGCTAAACAAGGTGTTTCCAGACCCTGATAGCAAACCAAATAGATTTCATATATAGGTTAGCTGAAAAATGTGCTTGCTTATGACCGAAACGAGGCCATTGGAACAGTTGGTAGTATTGCTTGACACCTGCAAAATACTTATAGTATGCTCATCGACAACTGAATAGCAACTGGAAAATCGACATTTTGATCACTCTGTGTTCTTCATTTAAGGGTTTATATATACAAATACTTCCTTATATAATGTTGCACAAGAGAAAGTAGATATTGTCATGTTTTGTTTTAATGCTACACATCCAGATTCCACAACCATATGTTTTACAACAATGGGGTAAAGGAATTTTCTTCCAGCTAGCAAACTCGGGTTGATGCTTCTTTATTTCCTTCAACTCAAAAACCTGCAACTTTGAACCTATTGTACCCATTCAACATCTATACCAAGTTCATTTATATTTTCTTGACGAGCTACTGCATCTACAAAACTTTGGCAATTTGAGTATTCTGAAATACCACATTTCTAGAAACGCTACCTCATCTTGCAGGGAACTTTTGGCTACCTTCCCAAGCTCTAAATTCATATATGAAAGCACCATTGGAAATATTAGGATGTTTAGTTTTCAATCGACTATTTGAGCGTGTGAAACAGACTTTCCACGGCTGAGAAAAATTATTTTTCCCAAGGCAGGTTATTTCTGGAAAATATGCACTTTCGGTGGTTAAACTAGAGCCAAATTTAGCCTGTTAACTACCGAAAGCTCTGCTTTGGTGGTTAATGAGCGCTTTTCAGGCCTGCCTAAACCACTGAAACCTGAGATTCTCTCTTTTTCTTTAGAATACCAAATTCAATGCTTGTTCCAAGTTTATTTTTAGAAAATAGGCTCTCTAACAAGCCTATAAAAATTTAGAAATAAATTTTTGGACCTCTTCCTATCACCTAAAATTTGACAAAATGACAGTGCTATTTTAGGAGATAACAGGAAATCTATACAAGTTTTGGACTATTGGAAAATTCCATTCTAGTATTTGAGATGTGATGACTAAGGGAATATGGCGAGGGAATTCCCATGTATTAAAGGAATATGGCAAGGAATAAAAGTGGAGAAGCAATATGTAGATATGAAATCTAAGGGAAAGGAAAATTCTCAAACTAATGAAGAGATGGAAGGAAAGGTAGCCAAGAAAGAGATAAGAAAGGTCTTAGGGATTTTAGAAGATATGACATTCAATACAAAGGGGATAGAGGAGAAGGAAAAAGTTTCAACTCCAGTATAAGAAGCCAAATATATGGAGACAATATTAAATAAATAATTAGATAGCGAGGTTGTGTAAAATTGGGATGTTTTCTCCCGAGGAGCTTGACAATGTTATGGAAATTTATGACTCTATTTGTTAATTCCCTTCCTTTCTTTGAGAATTGTAAATGATCAAAGAATAATACAGACACATATACCCAAATCTATAAGCATGAGGAATGAAACTCTATCTTTTCACTCAATAAATGCCTTGTAATAGGTAGTCTTTCCCAACTACTAGAAGATACCTTTTTCAAAGGAACAATGGTTCGCTTACAAGAAAAATATAAGTCAATTCATTTGGAGATCAGAACCTTAGAAATTAGCTCAATCAATTCTATGTTTGTATGATTCAAAGAAGATAAAGAAGATAAAAACCCTATATATAAGCTAAGACATAGTAATGGAGAGATAAATATGGATGATGGGGGAATAATAGGATGATTCTCCTTGGGTCCTAGTAAGATCTATGTAGTGGCCAAACAATCTTTCATGTCTTTAGCATAAAAAGAGTTGATAAGTAAATTCTATAAGGTAAACAATAAATCATTAAGGGGGTCCCTTAGAGCAAGGTGTGTCTTAGGAAAAGTTAATCCATGATGTATCTCTCCTTAAATATAAAGGGGGTAGGGAGATCTCACAAAAAAATAGCTCTCAAAAGTTCAATTGAATAATTTAAACTAGGGATTCTTTGATCCAAGAGGCATATGAATGGGAAAAGGAAGAAGTAATTTTATCAACTCTCCAAAAATATTGGAACTTTCCTTCCCTGAATTTAAATTGGAAATATGGGAATCTATCAACAAGGTGGAATAACTCCCTTAATCATTGATGATTCCATTTTTAATGTCAGTTTGCTAACAATGCTATGGTCGATGGAAGTATTGAAATCATTTTCATAATCAACTATAGTCCCTATGAGGATAGAAAAGTTTGTTGAAGCAATTTATTTTCTTAGGGAATCCTTAAAGAAGAAAATGTAATATTGGGTGTGGATCTTAACATGACCATGAGAAGAGGGGAGGTGTGGGGAACCAATGTAAGAGTAGACCCACTAGTAAAATATTTCATCCATATGTTTGAAAAAACATGATTATGTGATGTGATGCCACTAAAATTAGTCCCAACATTGATAAATTTTAGGGTTGGATATGAAGAGTTATCTAAAAAAATGGATAGATTCTCGGTAGCAAAAAAGATGATGGAGAAAGAAAATTGAATTGAATCTTGGGTATAGGAGGGTGTTTCTTCACACCATCTTCTCGTCCTTCAGATAGATAAGGATGAGAATAAACCCTTAAGATATTTTAAATTCAATTCTAAAAGGATGGAGAATGAGGAATTTAGAAGTTTGGTTATTCATAGTTGGAATATGTATGATCCAACAAATGAGAACACAAATGTGTGTCACTTTGAAAAAAGTTTAAATAAGGTCAAGAAGGTCATGGGAGAATGGGAAAAGCTCAATTTCCAAAATTCTTAGAAGGATTTAGTGGAGGTTGAGGCCAATATTGTACAATTATTCTATCAAAATATAAGTGGAATTTTTTTAGAATGTGAAAAGAACTTACTGAACTTATTGGATGAAAAAATAAATTTATTGAAGTGGGAGAAAGTAAAATGGACACTACTAGATTTGGATACGAATTTAAACATCGTCTCAACATTAATTGGAATATGTATGATCCAAAAAATGAGAACACAAATGTGTTTCACTTTGAAAAGAGTTTAAATAAGGTCAAGAAGGTAATGGGAGAATGGGAAAAGCTCAATTTCCAAAATTCTTAGAAGGACTTAGTGGAGGTTGAGGCTAAGATTGTAAAATTATTCAATCAATATATAACTGGAATTTTTTTAGAATGTGAAAAGAACCTACTCAACTTATTGGATGAAAAAATAAATTTATTGAAGTGGGAGGAAGTAAAATGGACACTACTAGATTTGGGTACGAATTTAGACATCGTCTCAACATTAATTGGAATATGTATGATCCAGAAAATGAGAACACAAATGTGTGTCACTTTGAAAAGAGTTTAAATAAGGTCAAGAAGGTCATGGGAGAATGGGAAAATTTCAATTTCCAAAATTCTTAGAATGACTTAGTGGAGGTTGAGGCCAAGACTATACAATTATTCTATCAAAATATAAGTGGATTTTTAGAACGCGAAAAGAACCTACTCAACTTATTGGAGGAAAAAATAAATTTATTGAAGTGGGAGGAAGTAAAATGGACACCACTAGATTTGGGTACGAATTTAGACATCGTCTCAACATTAATAAGTCACAAATAATATTTGGAGAAAAAATAGAAAAAAGGTTGAAAACATATCATCAAGATTTCAACAACACTTTAGTGCCACATGGAAGGATTTTCTTTCTTAAAAAAATAAAATCTCATCTAAAGATCGACAATATGTGTGATGATGGAGTGGCATATTTGGCTTCTTGATCTCTTTTCCAACTATTGGTATTTTGACGCGACATTATCGATATTGCGACACGACATTGTCGCTAGTGTGATATTATGTTGTCAGTGTTCCAATGACATATTGTTGGAAGTGTGACAATATCTTGATGGAATTGAAATGGTCTCATTTCAAAAGATAGTTAATAACATTGTTCTCAATAAAAAAAAATGTCAGAGTTTGCAATGATTTGTAGTCATAATTTCGACTATGTTTCTAACTACCGACATTTTTCCAACACCTATGTTCTTGTGGCGATGACATGGGTATTAACTTTCAAACAATAGGATGTTGAAATTCTGACAATTTTTGTAGCTTGCTAAAAAATATTCACAGGCTTGACACCTAAATGCCTTGTAAGTCCAATGAAAAATTCCATATTAAAAAAATGGAATGGAGGAATTTATTATATAACTTCATCCACTACAAATACCATGGAAGGGTTCCTCTAAGGCCACCATGTCGGATTGTAAAGGAGATACACAACACACAAGCCTTTTCTAGTTTGATGAATGACTTCAGATGCCATCCAATATGGTGTCCCCTTCATTGAATTCACCCTAGAGATAGTCCCCTTCACCTTGAGAAGCAATGCCAATAAAATTCATGACTAATACAAGGAAGAAAACTTGGGCATATAGTCTTATGTGGTTCAATACTAGCTCAACCATTTTCTTGGAAGCACCAAACTCTACACACAAATAAATTTAGACTGTAGCATTTATGAAATTCAAATCACTTTGCCTTATATATTGCCTTATATATTGTTGTATGTTTGAAGAGAAATCCATTCTTAACTACAAACCTATCTCAATGACTGTAAATTTTACTAGTATCAAATCAACACACAACATCCACAAAAATCAAGAGTTTCTTTTTCCAATTATCATAATTAGCAATAGCCCATTGTCTTTATGTCCATGCAAAATGTACCTTATTATATGCACTATATATTCCATTATAGAAAAATATATTCCCATAATAGTGCCACTTTGGGCATGATTATGTCCCCTGCATTTGATTTTATCGGGAAATGAAACATTTGAAGTCATGAGAAAAAAACTAGGGAAATTCATAGATAAAGTAGAACCTAGAGTGGGGCAATATGCATGTGCTTAGATTTGTGTGTAGAAATTGATCTTGAGAAGGGAATACTATAATCCATCCAACTAAGCATGGATGATACAATTCACATCTAGCCACTAAACTATCATACATTTCCATCCATGTGCAACATATTCCATGACTATGATCATTTCACTAAATATGATAGGAAATTCCAGTCATAATATGTGGAGCAAGGGAAACTAAAGGATTAAAGGAATTTAAGTCAAAATATTTCAAGAAAAGGAAATATAAACACAATAGGGGTCCTTTTCCAAATAAACCATTTCTAGGAACACAAGAAGGTTAATTTTCTTGATTATATATCCACGAGAAACCATAGAGCCATGACTCACCTACAAGTAGAGACAAGAGAAATCCAAATTGAGAGAAAGAAAACCCAACCTAAAAACCTTGAGTAAAGAAAATGTGTGGAAGGACCTCAAGATGATTTACATAAATAAGAGAAATATTAATCAACCATAGAAGAAATACATGAAGAAACAAATCACCTACCATGAAAATTATAAGTTTGGGGTCATCACCAAGAATAATAACCTAGCTTCATTAGCAACTATAAAAGTGGAGGATCGACCAATATCACAAAAAAGAAAGGAACCCTAACAAAAAACACACAAGAATAAACAACAAGACATAAGGCATTTGGAACTTGATCAACATCATTTCATGTGTATGGACCTAGCTCCAAATTCAAAAGGAAGCATAGTAAGTCATTTCAAATAATTGTGGGATACTTGGATCTAGGATAAACAAGATAGTTTAGGAATGTCAAAAAAGAAGAAGTTGTTCTCCAAGAAACTAATTTGCAGGAATTCATCTTCCCAAGGGTGTTGGCTAAACCTGACATGGTTCATAGAGAGACTAAACACCTTGTTACACCCTATGGCCCTTAAAAAATTAAAGATAATCTAAGCCTGCACATAGTGGATTACAATAATATTGTTTCAAATCAATATGAGATAAAATATTCTAATAGCCAACATTTGTTCCCTTAATAATTGTGGGGAGAATAGGATATGTTGGGAATCCTTCAAATATTCTAAAGAGAAGCTTCATCTTGAAAATTGTATATTGGAATTAGACCTCAACTTGATCATGGAAATTAAAGAAAAGAGAAGAGGATCATACATTAGTGACCCTTGTAGGGATATAGTTGGTGAAATAATATCAGGTTGGGATGTATACGATGCTAAATGAAAAAATGGGAAACAAACCTAGAGCAATAAAAGGCTTGGACTTGGATTCATAGTAGAAATATTGGAAATATACTTATTGCAAAGATCATTTTGACTGATCTAGTTTCTCCCTGTTCATTGATCATCTTAATCTCCCTTTCAAAGAATAAATAATTTCCTTATCTATGAAATTTTCTCAAGATTTTAGGCATATCCCATTCCCATACAATCTAACATAAGCCTCATAACCAACCTTAAAAAATATGGTTAAAAACTCATAATCCATTGTAGCCTAGGAACATCATCATTCATATGGGAATAGAAAAAAAGAGAATACAATATGTAATGACATAGTCAGTAAAAGAGAATAGAGGACCATACCCAGATCAAGAAGGAATTGGAACTAAAAATAGAATAATTCCAATCTCCAAGGAAGAAGGATCACTAAACAACTCCAAGCCATGGAAAAATAAACTAGTGCTAACTTATTTCAAGAATGAAATGAAGAAAAAGAATTATAGAGATTAAAATTCATGAACCAATGCATGGCATGTAGGAATCACAACAAGAGAGAAACCCAAATGGGACATATTGGATTATCATTGAATGGGTCTAAATAGAATAAAGGACATTGTGACATGTAGAGGACAGAGGTAAGAAGAAATGTTGTGGTCATTGAAAATATTTTTTTGTTGAGATAGGTGTCCCTTTCAATTTTTGGAGGGACATGAGAAATGATACACGATAGTGGCAATGTAGAGGACAAAGATAGATTACAATTTCAATTAATGGAGGATGTGGAGGATGTGTCCTAGAGGAGTGGGACACACTATAAC
Source organism: Picea engelmannii (assembly GCA_009831015.1). NCBI lineage: Eukaryota > Viridiplantae > Streptophyta > Pinopsida > Pinales > Pinaceae > Picea > Picea engelmannii. Next base: position 67,812 of record ML790617.1, on the reverse strand, counting down.
AAGATGGCAATGGATATTAAAAGTATGTTATTCAAATGAAATGTGTCCCATTTATTGTTTTCTTTCAACTGGAACAAAATTCATTGTAGGGTATCCCTTGGGGCATAAGGAAAAGCGTAATTTCAAAAAAGATCATAAACTTCCAATATGATGATTCCATGAATGCATAGGACACAAATTATACTCTGGGCCACAATAGGATATCACGTGTGTCAATGGATCATTAAGGCAAGGAAGGTGAGTTATACAATCAAGGAAGCATACAAGGAATTAAGGGATAAGAAGACTAGGGACATCCCTTTTTTCATATATAAAAAGAAAAAAGGAGCAAGAAATATAATGGGAAAGGGAAAAATTAAGATAACTAAAGGAGTTAGAAAGAGAGAAATTAATATGTTTGGAGGATTTGTAAAGAGAGAGATTAGGATGAATTGAGAAAAAGGAAACAAAAAGAGATAGGGAATGTGACATTGAGAAATAAAAAGAGAAATAGAAAAAATGGTGGGACAATGAATGCCATAGAGGAAGAGTTCATGGAGGAATCAAAGGAATCATAATATACTTCCAAGGATTCCACACAAAAATTGCATGTTCTCATCCATGGAATCAAACATAAATTATAGGTACAAGTATCATGAGGATAATGTTAATTTTAGAGCTGCTATTAATTTTTTTTAATAATAGCATAAGAAGGATCACTGAAAGAAACACAATCACAAGGTACACAACATTTATCTTGGGAAACCCTCATGGGGGAGAAAACCCAACAAAAACTTCATTAATATAGATTGCTAATACAATGACAAGATAATAAACCAAACACTAGAGAATATCCAAGATTGAGCAATGCGCCTCTCTCTTCCTTCTTCCAGTAACTACAACTTCCTTCAAACTTGCACACTAGATGAGTGGCCTGAGTGAGTGAGTGAATGAGGCACTAGCCTCTCTTATTTATACTAGTTGAGGAGTGCTAGGGTGGTGTCTCTTCATTGGGTAGGGCCGACTTCTCCAACTAGTGACTAAAACCACTTTAATTAGCCCCGGGGGTCGACTTATCAATTAGCATCATACAATTAGGGTTTGACCAATCCACAAGAGGGGATTTGGTCATACATAAGTCTCGACATGATCAATCCACAAAAGGGTATCGATCTATAATATAATAACTCAATAATAAGTAGAATATACTTCACAGTTACAATATTTCAACACTCCCCCTTAACAAGAAGGATATTCTACAACATCATCAAGAGAGAGAGAGGGCAACAACAACAACAACATCTGGAACATTGATTGGCATATCTATAAATCATCAAAAGTTTTTCTCATCATCAATAACATCATAATTCATATCATGGAATTGGAGTAACATCGTCACCATCGTTCACCTCATGGAGCTAGAATAACATCATCATCATCATTCACAGCATGGAGTTGGAATCTAAAACATCAACATCAGTTAGCATAAAAGATATAATCAACAACATAAAAAAAAACATCATCAACAACATGAGGCTGGAGAAACAACATCAACACAACACTAGGTTGGAGCAACAACATCATCATAACACGAGGCTATAGAAACAACATCATCACAACATGAGGCTAGAGGAACAACATCACAACACTAAGCTGGAGAAACAACATCATCACAACATGAGGCTGGAGCAACAACATCATCATCATATAGAAACAGAATGAGGCATGTGTAACAACAATATTTTTTGGTACTCTAACAGTACCTAGGGATCTTCCCATGAATCATAAGATTTCATAGAATATAAAATCCTAATGGAGCTACCAAGTGGTACTCTTATAGATTGTCCTTACCATACCTTTGGGATCTGCCCAGGAATCATAAGATTCCCTAGGATTATAAAAATCCTCACGGAGCTACTACTACTGACCAGAGATGGAATTTACATGCACAAGTACTCTGACAGACTGTCCTTACGGAACCTTCAGGATCTATCCATGGATGATAAATCCCCTAGGATATAAAATCCTAACTGAGATATCCGTTGTTCGTCAGGATACCATAGTATCATCAACATCATTCCCCCTTTCGAGGGAGGTCCTTTCGGACTATACCAAATTTGTCTCGAAAGTAGTCAAAATTTACACAAGACAGAGGCTTAGTCAACACATCTGCAACCTGCTCATCTGTGCCAACATATTGGATCTTTACAGCTCCCCTCTGCACCATATCATGAATGTAGTGATACCGAATTTCTATGTGCTTTGACTTGTCATGGAACACAGGGTTCTCTGTCATCTTTATGCAACTTTGTTTATCACATATAATCACATTTGCTTTCATCTCCAAATAAAATAGACATGTCAACAAATTTTGAAGCCATATGGATTCACAACTGGTGAAACATGCAACAATGTATTCCACTTATGTCGTGATGAGAGAAATATTGGATTGCTTCCTACTCTTCCATGAAGTCATGGTTGACCCTAAACCGAAAAAACATCATGAAGTGCTCTTTATGACAGAAAAACTTCTAGCCCAATCTAAATCAGTATAACCAACCAGTATGAAGTCATGATCTCCATTATAACAGAAACCAAAGTCCAATGTACCCTTAAGATATCTCATCACATGTTTTGCAGCAACAAGGTGAACATGTATGGGCTCTACCAGATACTGAATCAAGGTGTTCACAACAAAACATATATTTGGACTGGTATTCCTCAGATACATCAACGATCCAATGATCTGTCTGTACAGTGTAGCATCAACAAATTATGACGAAGTATCAACCAGGAGATTCAACTTTGTTTCCATGGGTATATTCATGTCTTTACATTCCAATATATCAAACCTGTTCAGTGTTTCAACTGCATACTTCCCTTGGTTAAGGAAGATCTTCTCTGGGCTCTGCCAAACCTCAAAACCTAAGAAATAGTGCATCAGGCCTAGGTATTTCATCTCAAATTCTACAACGAGCTTCTTCTTACAATCAGTGATGAGATTTTCTTCTTCAGTTAAGAATAAGTCATCCACATACATCAACAATATAACTGACTCATCATTCATAAACTTGAAGTAAAGGTTAGAATCAACTTTACTCTTGGTAAAGCCCAAGCTCATCAGGAAACTGTCAATTCTTCCATACCAAGCTCTAGGAGCTTGCTTCAACCCATACATATCCTTCTTCAATCTGCAGACAAGATTCTTTCTATCTTTAACTTCAAACCCTTGAGATTGTTCTATATACACTTCTTCTTCAATAATACCATTTAAGAAGGTTGTTTTCACATCCATCTGGTGTAAATTCCACTTCATCTTGGCTGCAAGAGCTATGATGGTTCTGATAGAAGCGTATCTGGCTACAGGAGAAGCCATCTCTTCATAATCAATTCCTTCCTTTTGAGAAAATACATGAGCTACAAACCTTGCATTATGTTTATCAATACTTCCATCTGCAACATGTTTTATCTTGTATAACCATTTGGAAGATACCACATCTTTGTTCTTCGGTCTGGGAACTATTTCCCATACATCATTCTTTATAATTAATTGGTATTCTTTTGTCATGGAATCTTCCCATTCTTTCTTCTGAATGGCTTATTCAAAGCAAGTAGGCTCCTTTTCTATGAGATCACACATCAAAGCCATATAACTAGAGAATGACTTACATTTCTTGATTTGTCTCATGGTTCCTTCTGGGGCACCATACTTCTCTCCATCTTGAATAAGTTCCCTTGCCCAAGATGGATTTCTCTTGTGAGAGATCATCATCTGGGGAGGTTCTTGATATTCTATCATATCATGATATTCTTGAATCTCATCATCAGGGGAAGTTGTGACTTCCCTAACTAGTTCTGCAACTCTGTGAACTACATGTTCTTCTTCATATACTTCTTCAAGTTGGCATCTCCTTGATTTCTTGAGTGTTGCAACTTCATCAAAGGTTACATGTCTGCTGATCTGAATATGATGGTAACCTGGTATGTAAATTCTAAAGGCCTTAGAGACATCAAAGTATCCAACAAATATTCCCTTCTTTCCTGAAGGGTCTAGCTTGGTTCTCCTTTCCTTAAGAATGTGTACAAACACTAGACAACCAAATATCTTGAGATGGCTTATTTCTGGATTCTTTCCAGGGAACATTTCTTCGGGGGTTTTGAACCCAAGTGCACTATGGGATAATCTATTTTGGATATACACTGATGTTCTTGCTTCTTCATCCCATAAGTGCATTGGAAGATCTTGATCATGGATCATAGTCTTCACTACTTCCATTATATTTCTATTTTTTATTTCTGCTACACCATTTTGTTGAGGATTGTAGGGAGTGGTGAGTTCCCTCTAATCCCAACATCTCTGCAGAATCTTAAAAATTATGTTGAAGTGTATTCTCCTCCATTATCTGACCTGAGTATCTTGATTCTTCTTTTAGAGAGATTCTCTATCAAGGCTTTGAATTCCTTGAGTTTTCCAAACACTTCATCTTTTGATTTCAAGAAGTAAACCCAAGTCTTGCAAGAATATTCATCAATAAATGACACATAATATACATACCCACTAAGAGAGATTGATGGCATTGAGCCACATACATCTAGGTAGATGAGCTCCAAGATTATTTCTTCTTTACTCTCGCTCTTCGGAAAATGATTCTTTATGTTCTTTCCTTGTGCACATCCCTTGCACACACCTTCATGGTCAACCTTGAATTCTAGTAGACCTGTAATGTCCTTGCTCACATATGGTAAGGATTTGTAGTTTATGTGAGCTAGTCTTCTATGCCAACATTCACATGGACTCTTAGTGGAGTGAGTCAAGGCTGCATCTGAGTGACCTTTTAACTTATATAAGCTACATTCTTCTGTTTCAATAACAATTGCATCTTCTATGGTGTTTCCTTTAGGCCACATAAGAACTTCACCATCTATGAATGCAACCTTGAAACCTTTCTTATATAAAGATGAGATAGAAAGTAAGTTATTTGTCAAACCTGGTACATATAGTACATGCTTCATCTTCATCGGGGTCCTTGAATCAAGTTTGTAGGTGGATTCTCCCACTCCTTTGATACGGTACTGATAATCATCTCCAATTGTAACTTTCTAGGGCAAGTTATTTTTTGTAAGGCTACAGAGAATATCTCTCAGACCTGTCATGTGCTTAGAAGCACCACTATCTATGAGCCAAGTGTCCTCTCCAGGTGACACAAATCCTGAGAGGGAAGAGAATAAGACACAGTCTTCAATGTTTTCTTTAATCATCTTCGTGGGTGGCTCATCATCTTCAAATGCATGGGCATGGTGTCTTTTGTTATTTCTCTTCTTGTATTCTTCTCTTCTAGTTGGACAATTCTTAGCAATATGTCCCATCTTGTCACAATGGTAACATTGATAAGAGGAGAAATTATTTTCTCTTCTTTGACCTTTCTGAAACTTCTGGAATCTAGGGCTTGTTCTTCATCCCTTAAAAGAACTGCTTCTCGGTTAGCTACTCTTGCTTCTTCTTGAACACATTCTTCCCAAAGACTGTCAAATTGGATTTTCTCCTTTCTTGCACAGATAGTTTGGATGAAGGAATCCCAAGGTCTTCTGAGACCATTAAGAGCTTTCATTATGAGTTCATCTTCATCTAGGTTGTCTCCAAATGCTTCTCGTTGTTCCTTTAATTGAGAAACCCTAGAGAAATAGTCATGAACGATTTCTCCTTTCTGCATCTTTGTATTCTTGAGTTGAGTTCCCAATTTCATCTTCTGGTTAATGTTCCTTCCTTCATACATTATGGTTAGGGAATCAAAATTTTCCTTTGGAATATTCTTATATGACACTTGAGGGATCAAGTGGTCATTAATAGAGTTTGCAATGATTCTTTTGGATCTAACCATATCCTTCTGTTACTTTTCTTTAGTTGTAGCTTATGCGAGTTCTAGTACATTTTCCTTGATGAATCTTATGTAACATCCCGCTCTTGTGAGCCCATGTTATTGACTTATGCTTTTAGGACACTTATGTGCAAGTGATCCGGTTATAGTACATGGTTATGGTTTCACTTATGGGTTGTGATGATGTTGATGGATTATGATCTTATGCTATTTGATATCTATGTATTGATAGATGCTATTAACGAGTTTCCCCTGAGTGTGCAGGACACTTTACAGATTGTGGATGTTGATGGCATCAATGGACCTCCTGGGACTTCAGATTGAGTCAGGGAGTGGATTATATTGGTTTTAGTATTTCATTTATGCACATGTGACATGTGATCAACTATAGTATGATTTTGTGTGTGGATCGTTGACAATGTTTCATTGATGGATGCAGGCTGACAATTGCTTGCTAATATGACTCACATAAGGAGTAAAGGGGCCATGTACATAGAACAAATATTGAGGGGGAGGTGTGGCATCATCCTTGTCACAAACTACTAGCACTATCATCGTGGTTCAAATTGTAGATTAACGATTACCTAGTTCAAGAGGTACACGATGCCGTGAGGGAAGACTGAGACAGTCGCTCAAGAAAATTTCTAAAGGGTGCGCAATAAGGCAATGTCATTTTTCCTTAAAATCCCTTGGTCTCTCACGAGGTCGCCTGAATAGAGTGTTGACTCCATGGGTTGAAAAACTACCAAAACCAGTCAAAGGCGAGTGGCACCCTTGGAGCCCGGAGTGCGTCTTGAAGGGCATTCCACGAAAATGCAATTTGAGTCAATGAATCTAGGTGGCCTAGAAGACCTTGAGCGAATAATTAACCTTGTAAAATCTTGAGCACTGCCGGATAAATCAATCAATTAATTAATTAAGGATTGAATTTATTAATTATAATCCCTATAAGAGTCTAATCATTTGCAAATAATATTTAATTAATTGTAAGTCTAAGTTAGTAAGAAGACTAAAAACTAAATTTATAAATAAAATAATGAGGGGATGAAGTAAATCAATTTAATAAATCAAGGAAAATAAAATAAACCTAAAGATTTATTTAATACACTTATGTGCAAGAAATTACCAAATTGGAATTTAAGGTAAGAATGGAATAAAGCTAAAAGAATGGGTAAGCATAGAAAGGAATTTAGAGTCTAATTAACACTAGTCTAACTAGGAGAAGATTCTTATTTTAACTCAACTCAGTTTTAGAAAGGCGCCAGTCATTAATTGGAAATAAGGGGAATAAAGAAACAACTAGGAGTGATTTAAGGAGCGCTTTTAGGAAGGGTGAGAGAAATTGAATTTTATTAAAATAAAATGTGGATTTAATTGTGCAAATTAGGGAAAGGGTGACAAGTGTAAGGGAGAAATAATTCTAAATTATTTTAATTAAAAAACAAATAAATTTTACAAGTGGGAATGAGTTATGGGAAAATTACCTAAGGACTGAGCTGGATAGTCAGGATATTCCCTTACGCTCGTCTAAGATATGTGTTAATGTATTGACTAGATTGCTTGAGAAGGAAATCGTCTAAACCTTCATTTATCCTAAATTGTAATCATCACTAAGAATAAACCACCCATCACATTGTGGAAAACTGCCAGATCTTAAGCTGTCGATCCATTTGTTGTGAGGTCCTAGGGCCTTCATATTTACTTGAACTTGAACCTGTAAATGAAAGTATCCTTCTTGATATCCAGGAAACCCTTGACTTTCAACAAGAGTAAAATTCAGATTTTTACTGAGACCAGTGGCTTGGAAGTACAGTTTAATGAGGGGATTACATTTGCAATGCTTGACATAATAGAATACATAAATGTTGGAATATTATGTTATGCAAATTACTACTACTCCCTTCGAAGAATTTCAATACCATTGCAGCGTTGAATCATGCATTTTATGGAATGAGATGTAGTCTAAGTATTCCTTTAATGACTAGCGCTTGTGATAACACTTGACTCTGGGTTGGGTTCTTTTAAATTGTCATATTCTTAATTACGGGAGAATCACACTAATTAGTGGACTGGTGTAAACCTTTAAATTCAGCAAGGGTAACCTTATGGGCGTGTAATACCTAGCATTCATTAAATCAGGATGTCATGTTCGTTAACATCATCTACCTAACATGAATTATGTATTAAATCATAGCCATGTACTTATGGGTTATGATGGTTATCTTGACTTGTCATTTCCCTATAAAAGAGTAAGTTATTATAATTCTTGTATGGAATAAAAGAATCTAATAATATCCCCCAAAAGAAGTTATCATACTCCTTTAGTTATATCACAAAATAGTGAGAAGATTTAGTTTCAAATGAATGAACTTTCTTTATTATAAATAAGAGATATGGTAAATTATGGATAAGCGCCAATCTTTAGTTAAGAATTATATAATTTAGAGGGGTAGGATCTTGGATCTTTTGTAAGTTCAACACGAGTTTTATTTGCATTTTCAAATTTAGACTTGATCTTCCCTTAAAAATAAATCCATATAGAGGGATATGTAAGTTAATGTGGGAGTTATCTTACTATGGCTCATGTATGAGGATGTATAAACTTCTTAAATGGATATATAGGCAGCCTTGTCTTCTAATAATTCAACGTAAGTATGACCTCCTTAAAGGTAACTTGTATATAACTATAAAATTGTATTAATTTCTCACTGTACAACCTGATTAAGATAAGACAAGGGTGTGTATATTTATTTGCACTCTTGATTCATTTATATTTATGAAATATATTTCCACTACTTTACACACATTGTTGCTTGCAAATGATAAGGTTTAGTAGAATATCATGTTGCTCCATTAATATAATGTGATGTATGAATGATTAGGCGATTATATTTCTTTGCGCCATGAATAAATTTGATGATTACTCATGTTCCTTGGAATTAATCTAATGATTGGTTGTGTTATCCCCTAGCCTAGGGATAACTAAGGAGATTATGTCTCGAGGCCCACAAGTCCTAGACATGGAGTACCAAGAGGCATATTGACTTGAGCCTGGCCCTAGAGGGCCTGTATTTCTTCTTCAGCGCCTCCACCTTGTCAACAACAACAACATCCATCCCATCAACCTGGTCCTTCAGCAACAATAGGTCTTGCTCCATGAGGTAATGAGTCCGGGTATCATGGTATGTGTCACTAAGATTCTCAAAACATTTGAATATGTGCATTTAATTCTTTTTACTTCTAACATGTGCTTGGATCTTATGCCTCTCAACTTGTCCACACCTAGGGGAATGGCAAGATTCCCTAGCAAGTTGGTTCCCATAGGGTTTGAGTTTCCACTGGGTGGGTTCCTGAAAGGTAATCGTCCATTCCCACCATACTTATCACTTTCCATCTTTTTCCCTCTCATCCATCCCCTACATTGATTCGGGCATTGGGTTTTCCAAGCTAGTAAAGGGTTGTACCTTACTTTGTGGGAAGAAGGGGCTAAAGGCCCATAGGGTAAAAGTAGTTGGCAAAAGATAAAATCCAAAAGAACAAAACATTCAGATGCTTCACCCAGGGATCCCCGAAAAGAAATAAAGGGCTTCTCAGCAAGAAACAGAGGGACCCATAAAATAATAAAATCAAGACCTAGTTGGCGGATAGGGGGTCTCATCATGAGCCATACTATTAGTTCCATGGGCATGTAGCGGTATGCCACTACCATTCAGTTGGTCATCATGCTAGGGTAGTGGATCTTGGTGGCATAACCAAGAGAAAGGGGGTCTCATCTTGAGCCAACCTTCTCATCTCCATGAAATTCTTGTGGGTAACATTGTCACCACTGGTCACCACACCATGGCAGTGTCCCCTAACTAGTCTCTTGAAAGAAAAAACAATAAGATAAAAAATATAAAATGCATTGAATGGGATTGGAAACATTTGCATCCATGACAAGGTGCAACTCACCCTCTTTAGAGGCACCCATAGGTAAGCCATACATTCCCCTATCATCACTGCACCCATTTCTCAAACATCCCTACACCACCTCATCCACTTACATGGCCTGGATTTGACTTCACCTGGAAACATCCCACATCCAATGAGAATTAGCCCAATAGGACCTCGTGACATCCTCTCCAAACTTGGCTTGTAGAACAAAATAACTTCTTTAAGAACTTGTCTAGGAAAAAGGGGTTTTATGCTTATGTTTAAATAACTTGATTATTAGATGTGATTGACATTGCTATGATCCCTGTGACTTATGAGCCCATGGAGGGTGTACTTGTTTTTGTTGCAGGGCCACACTCGACAGATAGGTATACACGGGGAGATGATTAGTTTGGACCTCCATAGGGACAAAATCCCACCAGATGTATGTTGAGACCCTAGCCATGGGCATAGATAGATCATAGGTTTGCACTAGAGAGAGAGGATGACGTTCCACCAAAGATAGCCTGACAGGCTTGGGACCCAGGGGGGTCTTTCCCTCCCACTACGATGTAGGCCTTGGAAGGCCCATGATATCACCTATGTGCCCCTTAACATCACCCAACATTTGATGGACACTTTGGAGGTAGTTGTGTGCCAAGTGGAACACGTGGCTTGATCCAGAGGCCCTGTGGGGCCTAACATTTTGCTCCTAGAGGCCAATGTTGCACTAGAAAGGCCTAAAGTCACCCTAAAAGGGAATGATGTCACTTTTTTTTTCTTCATTTAGGGTTTTAATTTTTCATTTAATGTAAGAACTAGATATTACATGTAAATTGGCCATGTCGGCCTTTAGACCTAATTCTGGTCATTGTAACTGTATAAATAAGGGATTTCCCCTTGTATTTTTTCATCATATTTCACTCACACAAGTGTGAGGTCTAAAATTTGGGCCCTAATTAGGGTTACTTGGCTGAAATTTGGTGAACACTTCTTCAAGGAGGATTATTTTGGACTATTTTGGCATTTTTCTTGGTGGAAGTGTTCAACTAGGCTATTTGCTAGATGATTCTTGGTGAATGTAAGTAAATTTATGCAATTATTCTTCATTGAATGGTTATAGTTACATTTATCTTTCATTTATACTAAGATTATGAAATTTCTAGCTTAAAACCCTATGACGGTAAAGCACATGTTATTTTCCTTGCCTTAATAACTTTCGCCTACTAGATTATGCTAGAAAACCGATTTTATTGAAGCTTTTGCTAAGGGCCTTGCCATTGCAACACCCTAGCACATTTTTTTTCATCTAAGCCATCATTTACTTCATCTTTGAGCTAAATAAGGAGGAAAACTACTAGGGCCTAGGGTTACCTACTTCCTAGTAGCTAGTTTCCCCCTAGGGCTTGGTGATTGAAACATTAGGCTACCAACACTTCAATTATTGACCCTCTTGTCTCTAGTTATCTCATTATCATTTTTTCCTTCAAGTTTTTCCGCTTCCTAAAAGACTCCATTTACCCTATAAGCACTGATCTAAGCCTTCCAATTGAGCAATTGACAAAAACTACTATCAAAACCTTTACCTTGAGATTTCTACTAACTACTTCTAACCTTAGAATAGTCTAATATACTAACCTATTTGTTGACGTTACTAAAGTAAGCCACGACCATATATTGCAACACTAAAATCACCTAAGAGAAATTGAAAATTTTGATTAATACACTGCCTTATTTGCTTCTGACAAATGCTAGTACTTTTGTATTGATGAGTAATTATTCTTGGTCATTTTCAATCCATTTTAAGGAATTTATTGTGAAGCTATTGTCTTATAAACATTGCTGCTATAATTTTTTGCTTGCTTCACCATATATCAACTATTGCTTTTATTGATAAAGTACATGGTTTTATGAAGTACTAATAGAAATGTGTACTTGAAAAAGATATATTTTCTTATTTCTTTGATTAGGGCATGTACATATTAGTTCTTCATTATTTCATTGGTTAAAAACCTGGGACTTTCTGATCAATGTGACTTGTGAGAGGGGAAATTTTCATCGACACTTTAAACTTTTCCTTCTCAAAACTCCAAGTCACCAGGGACGTCTCCCCTGGGCCATCAACCCTAAATAGAAAGAGGTATCTTATTGAGGTGACAGTGATAGGATAACCTCTCGTTACACCAATTTGCCTTCCCTTAACCTTTTCCTTGGGAATAAGTACAAATTGTGCGATAACATTTTGGCCCCGTTGTCGGGGAACACCGAGTCAATTCTCCTCAAAGACGACACTTCTCGGTAAGCATTTCCTTAGAATCCTTTACTTTACAAAGCTTACATGGTGAATCCACTGAGGGTGATCCCCTCATCCCTTTGATAATTTCAAGAAAATTATCTAGTGACTCCACTAATGATGAAACCAACCATGACTTCTCAATGGGACATGGGAAACTTTAAACCCTTGGACATGAGTGAAATCTTGGCATACCCTAGGAATATGCCCCCTAAGTACAAAAATTTTCTCCCTAGATTCACTGGTAGTCATGGGGAGAGAGTCGACTATCACATGAGTGATTTTTTGGATTTCTTTCTATTCCACCCTATCAGTGACGATACTAAAGATTTGTAAATGAAACTCTTATATGCCACTGTTCATGGAAATGCTAGGAAGTGGTATGACAACCTCCCTGATGATAGCATCACAACTATGGAACAATTGGAAGAAACCTTTATCAAAATATGGGGCATTCATTTGGAAAACATTCTAGTACTACTAAAAATACTCGAGCATATAAAACAAACTGAGAATAAAACCGTCAGACAGTTCCAAGATAGGTTTGAATACATACTATATCGAATTCCTGGAAGCCATCGTCCTGAAGACAAGTACAATATTCATCTCTTTACCAATGAACTCTTAGGGCATCTAGGGTTCCACCTCAGTAAAAATGGCCCAAGAATGCTTGATGAAGCTCACATCATGGCTACAATATTCGAGGAAAATATCTCCTTGTCCCAGGTAAGACACCTCTTTACCTCAAACACTCTTAGTTTGGAGAGATTAGTTTCCCTTGATACCTTTACTTTTGATTTCAAAAAATAAGGGGAACAAACCATCGACCAACAAGAGGCTAAGGGGAAGGATCTTGATGAGGTTTTCCATCCCCACAAGGAAAAGCAAAGGATTACTCATTTTTCTGCCAAGAATAATGAAGATCTGGTTGAGGAGTTGGAACCTAAACATGATGATGAAGTATCGATATGTGCTCCTCCCTCTGGTGAAGCTATCCATGAGCCTATTCCTCCTACACAAGAAGAAGAGGATGAAGTTAGTCACTTTCCTTTTCAGTGTTTTGATAATACCTTATTCTATGATTAAAAAAGTGAAGGAGAAATGGAATCCTCGAGCAAGGTAGATCATCTTTGTTGTACAGTTGAAGATGTAGAAGAAAGTCTTCCATTTGATGAAGTTATCCAAATACTTGAAGCTCCTACACAAGAAGAAGTAAGAAACGTGAGTTGTCTCCCTTTCCAAATTTTTAATGATTCTTTACCTTATGATGTGGAAAGTGAAGAAGTGTTGGATGTTTTAACCCCTTCATGTTATGATGAAGATGATGAATTTGTTGATAATATTGATGAATTCATACATGTCGGGAAGCATAAATGGGATGTGATTGGATATGATGGGGATCCCATTTACGACATTGAGGATCATTTCCAAAAGTTTCCTTTACAACTATCATATGACATTAGTAAATTTGACCCTTGGCAACAAGGGGATGGTATGATTACAAACCTTTTTTAGACACCCAAGGATGACCTGGTGCTATATTCTCCTAGTGATTTTCGGTCATACCTTGAATATTTTGATGATTATTCCTCTGAGCACTTGGATTTATTCCATGAAGAATATTATCAACCACCATTGTGCTCATATATTGATAGAGGTAAGGACATCGTTTTCCCAGAAAAGGATCCTTGTGATAATTTTTTCCATCCCATGAATTATCACATGAATTGTAAGTCAGCATGAATTATATTTGCATTTTCAAATTTAGACTTGATCTTCCCTTAAAAATAAACCCATACAGAGGGATATGTAAGTTAATGTGGGAGTTATCTTACTATGGCTCATGTATGAGGATGTATAAACTTCTTAAATGGATACATAGGCAACCTTGTGTTTTAATAATTCAATGTAAGTATGATCTCCTTAAAGGTAACTTGTAGATAGCTATGAAATTGTATTAATTTCTCACTGTACAAGCTAATTAAGATAAGACATTCTATGGGCATGTATATTTATTTGTGATCTTGATTCATTTATCTTTATGAAATATCCTTCCACTACTTTACACACATTGTTGCTTGCAAATGATAAGGTTTAGTAGAATATCATGTTGCTCCATTAAAATAATGTGATGTATGAATGATTAAGTGATTATATTTATTTGTGCCATGAATAAATTTGATGATTACTCGTGCACCTTGGAATTAATGTAATGTATGATTGGTTATATGTATTTTACAGTTGGTCTCTTGATGATGGTTGGTTGCGTCAATTAAATTGATACATGTTCGAGTAGAATGGAATCTTGATGGAACGTTTCATAGTTGGCTAACTATTCCTTAATTGATATTTTTTTGTAATGGAAATTATCATGGTATGAATACTTAATGTTGAAGTACGATTGTTTTAGAATTTAGATTTCTTGCGCGCCTTGATAATAATGTCATGTATGATTAATTAAGTGATTAGCTTACTCTTGCATCATGAATAATTGATTTTTAATATTGATTGATTGATCTAGTTGATTTTTGGCTGATTGTATTAGTGAGTTAGACACCTCCTTGTTCCTCAAAACAGTCGCCAGCCCTGAGACCTTAAATGGTCAAAATCAATTGGATGAATCATGGGCTTGAGCGTTGCTTATGTGTCCTGGAGGTCCTAACCATGCATGATAGGTTGTGTGGGTAGTTATTTTAATATTCATTGTCTAGTTGATCATTAGTTACGTTTTGCCTCAGTTTATTGTGAGGTGTTCAACTGCGTCGCTATTTATGTTTATGCATCGAACATGTGTTGTTGTTATTTATGTTAATGCGTGGGCCTTCTATCTTTATTTATTTCGATGACATGTCACTTGTAATTCTTTTAATTATTATGTCGTGTTGATTATGCGTTGCTATCAATTATGTTGTGATGATTCTTTTTCCTAACGC
>ML790616.1:390241-408420 GCA_009831015.1 Picea engelmannii | reverse complement strand
TAACATATCAGCAAAACTAAAAACTACAGTTGGCTGTTATAAAACAGCAGAAATCAAATTTATGACAGCAAGAAACTTAGAGTCTTAGCTTGGTCAAAGACAGACCAAGAAGACAGCTGATAGGACCTGGAAAATTCTACACTTAGAAACCCCACGATCTGCCATATATTGGCACAAATCACTGTTGAGTATGGTTATGAGTGTTGGCAGCTAGATCTATCCTGAAGATGCCCCCTTTTGTCACCCAATCTGTAGGTACAACCCTCACAAAACCCATGTACAGCAAGAGGAACTGATACACCGGATCTGTAAATAATGGTTGCAGCTCAATGAGAAGAGCAAATTGGAATGATGGCAGCTTGAAACTCTCCAGAAAACACCAACAGACATAAGAATATTTGCTCAAAAATTATAGCACCTGATTGCCCTACTGATCGGTGGCCTTCAGGAGGCCCCTGGTGTTAGTACATTGCAGGACAGTATTGTGGGTAGTAGGTGTTCCGCATCTTTCAGATTGGTTTGGGACTCGGGGATCATCATTGGTTTCAGTTTGGTTCAGTTTGTTGTTCCTATGGGTGTGATGGCATTGCTTGAGGACAAGTAATCTTTGGGAAGACTGGATTTGTCATGTCCCCATTTATGGTTCCCCTGTTCTGCAATGCAAATGACTTTCGTGGCTTGTCAGTGAAGAAAAAGGGTGTCAAAAGGGGTTATTTAATGTCACTTAGGTAGGAGATGTTATGTTCTTAAAGTGACATTAAGGAAATAAAGTAACTTTAGATTAATAAGTTACTTAAACATTATGAAAGTGATTTTTAATCTTAAAGTGAAAATAAAAGGGGAATGAGGATCATATTTGATTTAGTCAAAAAGGGGAAAGTTCTAGAAGGCATGGAAGAAGGATAAAAGGAGGGGTAGCACTTTACTTTGGGATTGTGTTTTGGATTGATCTCTTTGGAGTTTTAATAATTTAATTAAACATTATTAAAGTGACGTTTAATCTTAAAGTGAAAGTAAAAGGGGAATAAGGACCATATTTGATTTAGTCAACAAGGGGAAAGTTCTAGAAGGCATGGAAGAAGGATAAAAGGAGGGGTAGCGCTTCACTTTGGGATTATGTTTTGGATTGATCTCCTTGGAGTGCTCTTGGAACCAAGGTTTTTGTTAGGGTTTTGGAAAAACCCTTCCATTTTAGTTTAGTTTCGGTGGTGCAAGATCCACCCTAGCTAGACAAAGGAGGATGTTCCATTCAGGATCTTCACTATGGTTTGGCTTTGTAATGTCCCCTTCCAAGTGACAGGGGCCCTCAGAGACTTAGTAGTCCAGTTTTTCCCTCTAGACTATAGTCTCAATAAAAAAAAGGGAACTAAGAGGCAAAAAGGAGTCACTGAGGTGTTAGAGTTATATTATTAAAGTGACTTAAGCAAAAAAGAAAAATAAAAGATAATTGGCTAAGTTGGGAAAATAAAGGTGAATGACCTTAGAAGCCAATTAATTAACTTAAGTGAAAATTAGAATTGGAGGTAGAAAAGGAGAGGAGGGCGCCTCACTCCTCATTCTTGATCATTTTGTCTTTTGCAGTTGTGAGCTTGAGAGCTTGGCGTCTAAGGGTTTTGTCTCACTAAACCCTAGAGATCACAAGGAGGTGAAAGATCCCTCTGTTACTCATCCAAGCTTGGTCAAGGTGGTGAAAGATTCCACCCTCACCATTCTACTCAGTTTCAGATCCATCTCAGAAAGTATTGTGAAGACAGGACGCATTGTTGAAGAGAGAAGACTTTGATCTGCTTAGGAGGAGGTAGATCTAAAACCAAACCTTTTCCAGAAAGGTTTTCCATCACCATAGCGCCATTTCGCATCAGTTCTTGGGGGGTTTTCTCTGCATATTTATTATTTCTCTTCGTTGGGCGAATTTCTCTTGAAGGTTCAGTGATTTGGAGGGTCAGATCTCTTACTTTTGCCAAGGGATCTAATCATATTGGTCCTACAACCTCATATCTATAGTTCTATAGCATATTTCAAGGGTTTAGAGGCCAAATCTGAAGAGGTCGAATTTCCTAGGATCTCTACAGCCATGTGAGGGCGCAACTCAGCCAGATCAAGGTGCCAATTTACATAAGGGAAAGAAATTGATCTTATTTAGATTGGTATGTTGTCATTGGAGGCCTAGGAGGACTCACAACTCTCCTTACTTGTATCTTGGAGACATCTTCATCCCAAGCTTCTATATTTCTTCTCTACTATTCCAGATCTGTATATCTTATGTATGGAGGTCAGCTTATTAAATAAATAAAGGTCAAATCTGAAGTGTTTTGGTTACTCCTTTGTGTTATTCTGTTGTATCTTGTATTTCCATCTATTGTTGTGCTATGTTGTAATGTTCCTGTTATCCACCAGTTTGCACAAGCTGGATTTCCTGAAGAGCTGCCAAAGAATGAGCAATCAGTGCTCATATGACAGAGTTCAGAATTCAGCCGGTCTTGCAAAAGACCCTTTTTCCCGCATTTCCACGATTGTAATAAATGTCGTAAGTATGAGATATTGTAAAAGGCTATTGGCCACCTAAGACCTAGGAGTGAGAACATACTTTGGAGTGTTTTTTTCTACTTGTTAATTATTTTTCTGCTTGCCTTTGTGAGCGATTAAATAATTTCTGAGTTTTTCACTCAGAAGACTAGCTCCAGAGCTGAAGTATGTACTGGCGATCAAGTCTTGGCATGGAAAATCCAATGTCTAGTGTCTAATGTATATGAGCTCATACTAGGACATATTGATTGAGTCATGTGGAAATTGTGGCTAGGTTTGATAGGTTTTTTTAAGTTTTAGTAAATTAATTAAATTCCCGCAAAAATGGAATTTATTAATTCTAAGTCAATAAATTGTAAAAATATGGCATCAAACATTGTCAGATGTCATATTTACAGTCGTTTTCCAGTCCAGAGTATCATCTAATCCCCTATTTCCCATCTTTCGAGACAAAAAAGTGATTATTATCACTATAAAATCAAATTTACTCGAAAATTACGAAAAAGGGGTAATCAATTTAATCTCCTAGATTTTAGGAGAACTGGGGAACATGTTTGAAACATGTTTTTCTCATGTCCCCAGTTGATTGGAGGCCTTGGGCGAGTTTAACTAAGGTAGGGTCGACTTGATTGAGATGACATGGACTTGGGGGAGATCCCAATGTGGGAACTCGACCCCACATCCTAGTTGGTGCATTCCTAGAGCATGGGCGCATATCCCAATGGCCCACGCATTCCCTAACTACCCCTCAACTCACACTCACTCCCACTCTCACCTCACAACACTCGCCCTCCACTACACATCACTCCCCTTCACCCTACACCACTCCACCTACACTACACTCATCCCTTGCACATCTACCCATTCACTAGTGCACCACTCCCTCATCACCCATGCTTTTCCAACGTAAGCTTCATTCCCGAAATGTATCTGTCACAAGGCATGGTGTGCCCCCCTACTACCTCTACACGAAATCCCTCAAACTCAACTGTCGGTATGTGTCTCCTTAGCAGTAGGGTTGAATCAATGAAGTTGTGTGAGGCACCCCCATCAATGAGAACTGAGACCTTCTACCCTTGTAGCACCCCTCTCATCCTGAAAGTCTTGAATTTAGGTACCCCGTTGATGGACACAAGTGTCACCTTTTCATCTGTTGTAAGGTCGTGACTTGCATCCTCTTCTTTTGCTTGTCCTATAGTCTCTGCCTCTATGTTCTGTAGATGGCCGAAATCTTCATCCTCCTCATCATCCGAGATCACCTCAATCTAGTGAGCGTTGCCCTTACCCATGCATTTGTGTGTTGGATCCCAAGGCTCTTTGCAAGAAGCACAACTGCTTCCTCCTCAATTCCCTCTTACTGGGCTCATCCATCCTACCCCTTCCTCAATCAAACCCCCTTGGGTCTCTCCCTCCTTGGTTCATAGGAGGTCTTTGGTGTCTACCCCCTTGGTTTAGAGAAGGTCTAGGGGTGAATCTCGCCTTTGTTGTTGATCCTAAGTCACTGGTCTTTCATATCGCATCATGCAAGTTGGTAGGCTTAAAAGCCTTGACCCAACCCCTCAAGGGCTCTATAAACCCTTCTGTGAAGAGCATCATAAGTCTCGATTGAGACACATCATGTACCATAACTGCTATCCTCTGAAACTCTTCTATGTAAACCTTCAGTGATCATGTCTGTTTGAGTTGTGTGAGCTCCCTAAAAGGTAGCTCCGGGTCCCTCTGGTCAAACCTGTCAGTGAGCCTCTGTGTAAACTCTATATAGGATGTGATCTAATTGTGACCCAGTGTAGTCAACCCATGGTACCACCAACAATGAGCCTTGCCCTCCAAGTACATGGTGGAAAACTCGATGGCATCCATCTCCCTCATGGGGTTAAGTTGTAGGTAGGTATCAAGTTTTTGCACCCATGCTTGCGCAGTCACCTTAGAAGATCCATCAAAATAAGGAATCTCCATCTTGCTTGCCCTGCGTTGCCTTTGATATTGTTTAGGCTTACCCTGAAACTTGATTCCACAATACTGATCCAGCGTGACTTGCCTCTGGAACCCCACACTCAAGGCATGATACTCCCTGGCATACTCCTCAAAGTTGTCTTCAATTTCATCCTCATAATTGCGTTGTGGCTGGTTATCCAGGAATGTAGGTAGATAGGGTCTAGGGTTGGTCCTACTGTGTGTTGGCCCCTACAGAGCTCCACCTCCATAACTCTGTCCCTCAGTGTGATAACGAGGGCTATGCTCCTGTTGAGGTCTAGTTCCCCCATGAGATCCACTAGCTTCCCTGTTTGCATAAACCTCTAATCCCTTCCCTGCATGAGCCATCTGTAATAGGAGTTGCGCAAGTCTCTCCTGGCTGGCATTCACTCTTTCCAAAGTAACTGTCATTTCAATTTGTCCCCTGCGCACAGTTTCCTGGTTTTCCTGTAGATGATGTACAAGGGTACTTTGTGTCTGATTTATGGAGTGTTGTAACTCCTTGGCAAAACCTACTAGAATCTGTGGCTCATTGTCCTCACCTGAACCCTCCATTTCTGCCTTCGTTTCACCTGTCTGCTTCCTGCGTCTACCCATGTAAATACCACTGAACTTCTGCATGCGCTAATCCCCACAAGCTGGGAGGATCAACGCTCTAATACCACTGTAATGTTACCAAGCCAAATTTTTTGCTTGGAACACTAACTGCTCACTGTGTGTTATGTTTGCTTATGTGTTTGCAAGTTTACTCTAGGAGTTGTGCATTAGGGTTTATGTGATGTTGATTAAGCAATGGAACAATAGATCTGAAGCATATAACATAAACAAGACAAGATACAATAAAGAACACTAGTATAGGACCAATAATGTCAAATTTGACCTTTATTTAGATAGTAGATAGATCCTTGAACAAGAGATCTGCAGATCTGGAAGAAAACCCCAATAATATCAAAGATGGGTTGTCATTTGATACAATAATAATCAATACAATAATAATAGCCTCCCAAAGGCTCTCTGAAGAGAAGATCCAAGCCTCCGAAGGCCAACAGATGCAAGTGAAGACTGAAGAGATGAGATCATGATCCAATATGCTACAAAACCCCTCCAACTGGCTAAGTTGTGCACTACCCTGGCTGTTGATGAACCCCTAAGTTCCGGCCCTCCTCTTCCTGTGCTCCAAATACCTCCAAACTTTCCCAGAATGTAGATCGGGCTAGTAGAATCCCTCGGACCAAGTTTCAAGTTGAAAGGTGGAGTTCTACTCCTCCAACTGAGCAAACCCTCAACTGGTTTGTGTGAAGATTTTCAATTGTCTAACAATGGTTTGTTGTTGTTTTAGGACAGCAAACTGTTCAGTAACTTCTTCGCTGATTTATTACAGTTACATAGGCCAAATGGGTGCTCTAGCATGTAGTTTTGTCACCAAAGGTTAGCACATGCATACCATAAGCTATATAACACACCTAGAGATCTATTCATGCTTAAATAAATGTTGTTGTAAACTCTAACATACATGAAATGAACACACGTATTTCTGGTCAACATGACCCAGGATAACCCCCCCCCCTGGGAAAACCAGTTTAAGATGAATGTATATATATAGTGTGCTTCAAGCATGTAATACAACAAGGAGGATAAATACAAAGGAACCTGATACTCTACAAGCTCAACACAAGCTTTGAAATGGTTCCTTGGGATGTGCGCCCCTAGAAGAGCGCGCCCCCTCCTTCCTTGACTGTGCTTGAAGACCCTTGCTCTGTCTCTTTGCTGATTGAAGAACCCTTGCATACAAACTGCCCTTTGTTTTCCCTCTCCACAACCCACAAATCAGAAACAAGAAAGTTGCACACAATCTGCTACCAGGTAGACATGTGCCCTCCTCCTAGCAAATACACTCACCACAAATAAATGAGACTCAAACCTGCCTTGCGCCCTCCATGAACATGTGCGCCCTAGCTTGCTGAGCTCTCCTCTGAATTCTCACCTTTCTACTCCTCACCAAACTCTCAAGGTGAACAAGTGAACAATTTTTGGTTCTCCTTTGCCCTATGCGCCCTCCTTAAGGATGCATGAAGAAACCTAAAAGATGGGTGGATGAGATCATCTCATCTCATCCTAAGTCAATGGTTGAGATCATCTCAAGTAAATCTTAACTCAAAACCCACTTTACTTAAGTTTCCATAGTTTCACTTTATGTCCCTCGATCCATGCACAAAGTGAATTAATTGTCATTTTAGGCTTAAATGACCAAATTTCACTTTTGAATTAAATCTCCTAAGTCAAAGTGAAATTAGACATAAAGTACATAGTACAAGGTACAAAGTACTTCCCACATGTGTTTAGAAGCTCATAAACACAAGGGGACCACTTTCCAAGGTACCCAAATCTCAACATTGCGCCCCCCTGGTTGACTGAATCATCCAGATTTCGGCCTCAACTCTAGAAGCCTCCAACTACCACCAAAATCTCCAAAATGATAGATCGGGCCAATGTAAGCAAGTTGGTGAAATCTCAAGATGATCTATGAAGATCCGGGCCACCGAATAAAGGAAACCTCTTCTTGCAGTGCGCCCCTCTCTCCTCCAAGTTGTGCCAAGCCCTAGGAAATAAATTGTTGGAATAACCTCCTCCGGAATAGACTAGAAATGATGTCAGGGACCATATGAAGAAAACCCAGATGCTCCTTTGTCAAGCAACTCCCTCCTTTCCTCAGATCGAGCTAAACTCCTCGATGTGGTGTGCCCCCCTTGCTGGAAACCCCCTAGGTTGCGCACTAGCTTGCCTCTGCCACTAGATCAGACCCCTGCAACACTGTAGAATGGTGTGGGAGGATTATTTCAACTCCGGGACCAAGCTTGGATCAAGGAAGGTGGAATCTTTCACCACCGAGTTGATCTCTAGGGTTTTAGACTCAAAACCCTCAAAACTGCTTGTGCTCAAGAGCTCCAATGCAAAATATGATAATAATCCATAATGCCTTAGAAGTGCGCCCTACCCTTTCTTGTATAGCTCCAGTCTATTCATCTGTTGAGTTAATTAACCCCTAGGGTTAACTCTTAACTTAACTCGCCTTTTCTTTTCTTTCGTTGAGTTACACTTTTTCACACAAAGTCAACTCGGTAATATAAGGTTGTGTTTAGGAAGTTTCTTCTGGTTGACTTTGTGCCCATGATGCACGAGACTATAGTCTAGTGGGGATGGCTAGACTACTGAGTCTCTCCGGACCTCTTCATCAAGAGGTGGAGGACATTACATATGTCCATCTTCTACATGCTATAAAACTCTTGAAAACACCTCCAGCGCAACTCTGGGGAATAATCTGCCAAAAATAAACAACAAACAGTGCACACAAACAACAAAAAACCATTAAGTTCCTATCCAATCTGCTTGGGAACATTACAGGCTTCATCTTGGAGACGGTTTGGAGGATTGGAGTTATCCCTTCTGCAGATTGGGGAAGGAACCATCTTCTGGAGGAGATCAGGGCACTACATCAGGTTTTGGTTTTCAGTTTTGTATGTTTGCTGATTTGTCACAGCTGCTACAGCAGCCCTAGACATTGTATTGTGTGATCAAGATTCCATTTTTAATAAAGTGCCATATCATCTCTTCTGTTTTCTGGTGTATTTAGATTGAATGCAACATGTTTGTCAACATGTCTATCTATGGGTTATGTGCAAAAATGTTTGTAGAAAGTCCTCAATCAGCTCAATAACACATGTATTTGGAAAAGAGTATAACCAGAACTACATTGGACAGTAAAACTAGCATATTCCTATTGGGGGGCATTACAAAGTCCATAACAAAACTGAAGCAAGAGATTGGAACAAGTGGCACAAGACTATGATGATCAACTAGGATTAGAATGTGATGTTAGACTATGGATGACTGCAACAATTGTCAAGGAGTTTGGTGGTGAAAGCTATCTAGAGGATTCATTTGCAAGTTTTGTTTTACTTTTAAAACATTAATGTCCACTAGTGGCCATAATCGGCCAATAAAGCTATAATAAGTACAAAGATGATTTGATCACGATACCTCTTGTGAATGGAACCCCATCTAGAGGGTGGAGGTAAGAAGCAATGCATTTGGAATTTGCAATGCGGGAATATCTGTCTCTAAGAGTTTTTTGTCAAAGGTAAAGCACCTCACAAAGAAGTAGCATCATCCTTACAAGAACCATCTGAACTTTTTTTGATGGATGTCAAGGAGAATATGCAGAAGAATAGAATAGATACCACTACAAACAAGAATACACATATTGTTACCCTAGGATGGATTTACCGTGACAGAGTAGGGAAGAATACCAACATTTGATGGTTTCCATTGGAAATTAACCTTTTCCACATAGGCTCATAATGTTGAGAAATGATGCTAAATGTAGTTTGGTTGTCAGATATGCAAGTTGGCTGCCAGAAATGCAAGTTGGCTGCTACAAATGCAGGTCAGCTACCATAAATACTGTCTAAGTTAGAAGAAAGAAAGAAATTTTACTAACATCCACAAGTGACTAAAATAGGTCAACGGGACTAGAAAGCACAACAGGTCACGATAGCAATGTGGGAGTCCCAAAGGCAACGAGTCCTGTATGCAGAAAGAAAAACAAACAAAATAGAAATGGAGAATACAGAGGGGTAAACCCAGAAGGTAAACACTAAAGAGGGCTAAAGATAAATACATCACTATGCAAGAGGAGGAGCAGAGAAGGAAGTCACTAATCTAAACCAGAAGAAGAAGTGGAGGACAGGTTATACTTATCTCTGTCATCATCAATCAGAGCAAATGTATCAATGCAGAGTCTAATAATGTCCTCTGGAGAATGGTAGGGACTGAGTGGACCAGACTAGATAATCCAGGGGTAAATGGTCCTGAGTGCTACCAGAAGGACCTCCCCCAACATCCAAGGACGAAGAGAGAAATAATGTTACCACAGGAATCAAATACTACAATTTTTTTCTCGAAAATGAACCTTATATTACATTTTTTTCTTAGTTTGCAACATATTGTGGGCACTGATTTTAAATTTACACTTTTGTATGAATCCCGTTTGTTCTGTATAAATCCCATTCAAAATCTATTCCTTTATAATAGTTCACCGCAATTATTTCAAGCAGCATCAACCCTGAAAAATGAGTCTTGAATGTACAGTAACAAAATAGTACCTGCCAAACTATAGAACGGTGATGATAACCAGCTTCCATAACATATTCTGCATAGATAAAATCCCAACTGCATATAACCAATAGAACAATTGTCAAAAGAATAAAGAAACAGGCATATTTGTTACAGCCTCAAGAAAAAATAGATGTAACGAAAAATTACAATCACATCATCAAGAAGCCAAGACTATTAACTAGAGCTCATGCAAGCATTAAAATATCAAAACAGATTCTGCATAAATGAAATTCTAACTGCATTAATCAAAAGCAAAAAGGAAGCAATGTGTTATAGCTACAACAAAAAAATGCAATTGCAACATCATGAAAGCAAGACCATAACTCTGTATCAAAGAACCATTAAAAAAGATGAAACCATATTTTACTTGGTTAACCATATAAAATCCACAGGATGATTTTCAGAAGATAAGATAACATGTGATAATTTTATTAATGTCCACAAATGACCAGGAAAAGTTCAGCAGGACAACAGAGTCCAATCAGTAGTCAATAGACTATGAGAGTCTAGAACACTCCTAGATGCTAAAATGTTAGCAAAAAGGGACACAAAAGTAAACATAAAAGAGAGAGTAGCAAGATCTAGGTAACCAGAGGAGGGAATCCCAACAAGGTGTGAGGCACTAGCTCAACATCTGCATCATAAATGGAAATAAAAGTAGAAGCAGAAGAGGAGGAGGTATCCCAGTCTCTATCTATCACTGTTAATGAATCAATCCAAATACCAATGAACACAGGAGCAAAGTGAACTGTCTCTCCTAACACCAAAGCTCAAGGGAAAAAACCTCCTAATACAAATTAGGTACTCAATTACTATTTGTCTTATTCATTTCCCCAAATTAGATGCTCAATTACTATTTATTAACTGATCATTTGCATTATTTCTCATCATTATTTAATCTTCATGCTTTCTATCCTCCTTGATAATGGGTAATGGAATTACCATAAATATCAGAAATTTCAAATTTTACACAACCTCACTCCAAAACACTATGGAATCTGGACAACTCCTAATACAAGTCTCACTGCTCGATCGAACCTGATGGGAAGTACTTTCTAGGTGTGAGGAGTATGACTGGTGCTTACTCCCTCTAGTAGCTAAGATAGTCTGAAAGAAAGAAGCTATAAGCTCCACCCCCCCCCCCCCNAAGGATAGGCATCTCTGGTCAAGGTAGCAATAGAAAGTCATCACAGAAACCCCTGATTCTCAAAATAAGTAGTGGAACCTCCCCCTAACCTCATTGTATAGGGGACATCTAAGAATAAAGTATTCCTCAGACTCGATCTCCTAGAGATGGCACAGCTAACGAATTCTCTTAGACCATGTGAGTGATGGTCTATCTGGATTCATAGATGGTAGGAGTAAACTCATAGTTGGTCAAGGGAAAACTTGAGG
Organism: Picea engelmannii; assembly: GCA_009831015.1. Lineage (NCBI taxonomy): Eukaryota > Viridiplantae > Streptophyta > Pinopsida > Pinales > Pinaceae > Picea > Picea engelmannii. Next base: position 397,350 of record ML790616.1, on the reverse strand, counting down.
CTGTCCACCCAATGGCATCGAATGTAGTCAGGGTGAACAACGAGAATATCTTGCAGCTGAATGAAATGCTCATAACAAAAGGCCATCTTCGAACCCTACCAGCCCTGTTGATCTCTCTTTTAGTGGAGAGGAGATGACCAGGGGCATCAGAAGATTATTTGAAGGGAGGGAGATGTTCTATAAAAATGCCAATGGACTAGAGAAATGAAATGGCCTCTAAGAACCAGCACCGTCCATGCCCAGAATGGGCAATCTCCTTGGGAAAGAAGAGAATGAGATAGGGATATATATCCCTAACAAAAGGGGAATCCCATAGAGCATGGATCCTATGGACAAAGAAAATGAGTCCATACATGTTAGCTTGGACAATAGCCTATGGGACCATTCGTTTGCAACAGATCATACATTGGAGGATGACAGATTGCACATTCTCAACACATGCCTAGTCTATGGAATACATATATAGAGTCCAAAACTCGACCCCATAAAGAACTGTGGGTTTGATGATGGTGTCAAAGAGGTACAACTTAGTAGGGATGTCCTAAAAATGCAAATGAAAATGTTGGCACTCGAGCAAGGCCAAGAAAGCATACCCCTTGCAAAGTCAAGGTTGCAAAGCGGGCTTCAGGGTGAAATGAGAGCCTATATACTACAATCCCAAATATGTATAGGTTTTGGTAACCTCAAATTTTCCCTATGGAAAAAGAAATGAAAATCCTCCAGAGATTTCTTGCACTTATGGCCGCACACATTCAAACACAATCTCTCTCATAAACTTTAAACAAGGATCTTGCTTATCCTCTAGACAAAATCTAGATCATTAAAACTCAAAAAGTTAAGGACATAATATTGTCATTCAAAAATTAAAAAAAATATATCTACAATATGCTGATTTTGGGTGCCATATTGACATTGGCAATTTTTTATTTTGGCAACTCTAAGGCAAAATATACCCATCACAACTTTCTCATATTGTAGATCATCACCTATGCATCAATGTTTGACTGACAACTTGACTAATTCTTGCTCATATTCATTTTTTATTAGTTAATGTATTTGTATAGTTTCCATGCCAATGTATATGACCATAAATATGGTATTATCATATGTTGTAATGTAGGCAATCAGCATACATACATAGTTTTCTATAGATTGAAAGGCCCAATGGAAAATACTAAGTCTAGAGTGAATTGTTCATAATCCTGCAATGATGCTTCCCTTAATCAACTTTTGGACAGCAACCAAAATTTTCTCAACCTCCTTTCAAGTCTCAACAACTTCTATAGCATGGAGAGTCTTCCATGCCTAGTTGGTGATGTAATTGTCAATCACAAATTCCACCATTAATCAAGACCCTCAAGAATACCAATATTACAAACCAAACTTGGAAGCACATTGAGATCGAAATGTTATGCACGTGATCACAATTAATAACACATTCATATATAACTAGGAGACAAAATAGAGACCATACAAAGTGGCATTCCTATTAGTAAAAACACAATATATAAATGGACTTTGGACAGTGCGTATAACCACTAAAGAGGCAAGTTTAATATCCAATACAATAATGACAAACTAATTTTTGAAGCACTCATTATAATATGCATACATCAACTAACAACAATTCTTCAAGGCAACAACGAACAAAGTATTTGTATTATCTCATCCTAATCAAAATTACAAGATCGCAAAGTAACTATTTTGAGATTTTAGTTACAGTGCTGACAAAATCACATTACATAAGACAGAAAACATTAAATCAGGAAACCTTATATAAGACAACAGGAACATCACTACAAAATTTTGGGCTAACATGTGTACTAGTTCGAACATGAACATCTATAAAAGTAATATTTTTTCCTATGCACATCCTTCATATATTCACTTCTTCGGTTGAATCTGCATCCATTCTCAAAATATATTCAGTGAAGATAAGCTTGAATGTAAGGATAAGCTAAACCTTTTATAATATTTTGACATGTGTCCAACCGTCTCAAAAAAATCCAATCACCTGAAGTTAGTTACACAAACAGATGGGATGCCAGCATCTGCTGCTGCTCGACATGCCACAGGTACAACATCTGAGATCTGCTTTAAGAAATATAAGATCATGAAAATACATTATAATTAAAGGTTAAAAAACAATACTGCAGGATATATGTTAGAACGTACTCTCCAAATATGCATTAGTATTAAATGTTTATCACTTAACATTTAAAAAAAGAAATAGACAAATGAACACAAAATCTATTAATAAACCCTAATCATGTAGGGTTTTAACTTTTCTACATTAAAACATCAGCCAAAAAGAAACAGTAGTGCCAGTCAGCATTTTAATGAAGTAACAAATGAGAGTAACAAAACCATAGCAAGAATGAGAAGACATGCAATAATTAATCTCATCAATAAAAGTAATTGTAACAAACATATACAGTAAAGACAGGAGGCGTGCATGTACACACCACCAAATTGGCCTTGATTGATTTCAGCCACTCTACTTCAGTAGCCAATATCGAGGCACGTGGTACAACTGCTGTCTGGGAATACTGCCAAAAATCCAAATCAAGTTAGATATTAAAAAAGTGAATAAAACCAAAAGAGTCTACCAAGCATTTCTGCATTATAGGACATTCACACAATATCCAACTCAGAAAAGCACAAGTATGTCCTAAATTAAGGTGCCTGAATGGTGTGCTTCTCCAAATGGTTCCCACATTTGATACCCAAATGTCTTTTTGTAATTGCGTATTGCATCATACAAGAACTGTGAATTAATGCTTAGTGCTGACTCCTAATGCATACAAGCCTCCATGAATCCCTCTTATAAAAGCTCTCACCAAATCAAACAAAAGGCAGTGTAACCATCTTTTCCTACAGCAATATTTTTCACTCAGCTCAAATTCTCAGTAGAAGGGTAATTAGTTCAGAGTCCATGGACCATGTTGCTAAAACCAAGTAAATATTTCTCACACTCAACACAAATCCTCAGTCAGAACATAATTAGTTCATAATCCATGGACCATGTTACCAAATCCAAGTTGGCTGACATCAGCAGGTCCGCAGGATTAAGTTTGCAAGATTCACCAAGTAAAGAAACCTAAATATATGAAATCTCATAAGAAACTTCTTCACATATTAAAGAGATAAACTACAAACAGGATGCACTAAAGAGTATTTTTCACAATCCAATATCTAGTTTTCATACATTCACTCTTATTGAAATTACTTAGAAAGTTAAAAATTAATAATGATCCATTAAACATATTAATAAAATACTAGTAATAACAGAGATTTTGAAAATAACAAAGGGTCCTCCATAGGTATCATGATGTATCTGCATGCTTTTTGCTAGCCCGATCTATCTCTACCTTGTGAAATATTCATTCTTACTATTTCTAAAAACATATAAAAATCTGCAAGCTGAGGATAAATATATGTTATTCACAACATGCCCTCGATAGAGATAAGCAAATAATAACACCTTCTCTAACGATGCAAGCCGATCAACAGTCAAAGCATCTGCTTGCACAGCTCCACAATCAAGCAAAACCTGCAACTCACAGCACCTTCAATTAGTAGGCTGTTTAAACTTTCTACCTGAGCAAAGTATGAAAAGAAGAAATAATTTTAACAAACTTGTAAAAATGGTCAAAATTTTAGCCAAGGTACAGTTCAAATGGTGGCATTGCTAAAGACTATCAACCAATCTTAAATTCTGTGGATCCACACTCAACAGTTAAGGTAAGCTGCATAAAATTTATAGATATGGTAAAATAAGAAACAAGGGAAATAGCTGCAAAGCAGCTAGTCCCTGCCAAGCTTGATATAAATTGCTTACCCACTGAATGATGTTTGAATGGTTAATTGTTCCTAGTAGTTAGTAACATTCAGAGATGACAACATATTTCTAAATTGTAACGATGGCAACGTTTGTTAGCAAGTAGACTAAATATAGCAACGATAGCCTTTGTTAGCATGGAGATTAAATAGTGTAAACTAAGAGTATGTTATTGATTGGTTGAATGGTTTTTGTAATGATGTTTGAACGGTGCACTTATTAAGCTAAATCCCTTATGCCCTTAAAACATCAATATCGGAAATTCAGGAGTGAACCGTCAAAAGATTTGACATTAAGATCTAGATATTAGTTATTTCAAATTGTTATTTAATTGAGAATTGAAATTTCACATATGGATAAACAAAATAATTCAATCCATTTTGAGCCCAATGTCCATAACCCTGCCATTGTCAGCGAGATAAAATTGATTCCATTTGTGAGGGCGGAAAAGTAGAATACTACGACAATGCAAGAGATGTAATAGAGAGATATCATAAAGTATTTAACCATGCATTTAAAATGCAATAAATAACCAACAAGTCCTGATGGAGGAAAGTATTTAACTATGTATTTAAAATGCAATAAACAACCACAGCCGCTGCTCTGTCTGCAAGTCGGGCATCGAGACACTATTAAAGGTTTGTGCTGATGGAGGAAAGTATTTAACTATGTATTTAAAATGCAATAAACAACCACAGCCGTTGCTCTGTCTGCAAGTCAGGCATCAAGAGTCGAGACACTATTAAAGGTTTATGAATTCTATTAATATATTTTTTTGCATCTATTAATCTGGTTTTATTAGCGGCTTGCTATTATTGTAATCGTTTTACTGTTTCGGAGTTCAGCAATGCTGCTCTCACAGTGTTGTCTACACAGAGTCAATGAACAAATATTTCCTTCCTTCCTTATACGTTTTTATATTATTTAATAATAATGAGCTTCCAGCCTTCTATCTGAAACTGGAAACCAGAAAGAATGCCTATGACCCATACCCGATGGATATACCACCAGCCTTGAAGCTTTAACCAATCAATTGGAAGATTATCATATCGCGCCACTATTCAAGCGGTATTCATACGTAGAAAGATGGTGCGCCAATGCATTGGTGAATCCTTAACATAACGAGTCAACAGGTATTTTAATTGATAGTTGTAGATATCTGGATTTTTGAATGGTTCCTAACGTATTAACCATCGAATAATACAGTGAGAAGAACACACTTATGATAGCACCTTTGTATTCTATCACGATAGGAAACTAGGTTGACCATATTGTACAATGATAGTTCCAATATAATAATATTATTTTTTATATTTAAAATGTACTAGAAGTTAAACATAAACAAAACATGAATTTTAATTCAAATTGGTTTGAATTTAGCATTTTAAAATATAATAATTTTTACCTACACATGTGATTTTTCAAAACAGAGAACCCTCAACGTGTTGGTGCATAAAATATATCACAAGCCACGTTTCCTCGGAGAAGCTTGAACCCGTGTAAAAAAATTGTACCGACCTGGATCGCCATTGATGCAGACTAGGCTTCAAGTTCGGTGAGGTAAAGAACCCAAAGTTTGATATGACCAGACAAAAATACTTCCTATACAATGCAATGCAAACTTTGCAATTCCATATTTTTGTTAAACGTAATTATATTTTGTCCCTGGATTCTGCAGTTTGCAATCTGTTCAAGTATCCTTTGTGCCTTATTGGTGGATTGATGGTGATCTTGTTGAGTCTAGGATTTCAATTTCAATGGAAGAATTGCATTCACCTGGCACATTGTTGATGGCCAGATGGGATGCAATCCATCAATCTCCTCATCCAGGTCGCCGTGAATGGGATCAACCCTCAACTGCAATTGTTCACTCTAGGGATTCGATCCGCTTCTCATCCCCTCTCTCCAAAAATCAATCAATATCACAGCATGCATGTCTCCATGAAATTGATAAAATAGCAATGGTCGTGCTCAATTGAAGGAATTGAAAATAAACTAACGGAATGGTACCTTGATCGAAAGGGCCCTGTAGCGTAACTTGCATAGTTTTAAAAACCAAAACCAGTACTGGAACCGGTCGAGGGTCCAACCTGAACCAGAACCGGTAATGAACCAGTCGAACCGGTTTTTTTAAAAATACATAAAATATTTAAATTTTAACGAAAAAATATATTTTTAAGCTTTTAAATCATGTTTCCAAAGCATTAGAGACAATTAGAGACAAAATATCCAAAGTATGCTCATGAATATATCAAAATGGCACCAAGTGCAATAAATATCTAGAGATCGGAACATAAATACATAATCAAGGAGGCTCTAGAGTCAAAATGGCCTCGGTCCTCTATAGACCACAATAACAAAACACATACTAGCAAGAGTCAAGACTACAAGTCACTATCTCATTGATCAACATGATCAACGATCAATCATCACTACTGCTAGAAGTAGAAATGGCATGGGCATCCTCGCCCTCGACATCATCATTTGACTCGGACTCAGACTCAGCCTCAGACTCATCACCATCGGGGACATTTGTGACTACACACTCTGAAGTTGCACTAGTTGTAGTAGTACGAGTACGACCACGACGAGGCACACGAGGTATACAACAGCGACTAAGACTACCTACAGTTCCACTAGGGCCTGCCATGTCTGACACTGAAATTGGACCGCGAGGCCCTAATAGTGGATCTGCATCCATATGAGCCTGCCCTGCTAACTCCATCTCCAAATCATGGTCAACATCAAACTCTGGTGGGTGAGTCTCCGCTACCCAATCTAAAGTTGGATCAACATCATCCAACACAATAGGATCTGTATCGCGTCTTTTGTTCAACAATTGGTTGCGCCTGAGCCGGAGGTTGTACTACACGAAGACTAGATCATTTAACCGTTTATGTTCTAAGCGGTTTCTCTTCTTCGTGTGAATCCTCTCAAAGACAGACCAATTGCGCTCACACCCAGAAGCACTGCAAGTTTGACTCAACACTCTAATTGCGAACTTTTGCAATTGAGGACAATGGTTGCCAAATGACTCCCACCAATTTGCTGCAAAAAAAATAGTTAGTCGAGTTAGTTCCTTGAAGTAATAAAATATAAAGTATATAAAATTTAAACACTTGAACTTTAAAGTTTAAACTGTGGAATTGTTACCTGGCTCATCCACATCCCTTGCAATCTTTGCTAGGTTCTTGCCGAAGGTACCTGTGGCTCTAGTGAAACAAGTGATCTGTCGGTGTATCTCCAACTGATCACTCTCAGAAGGGAC
>ML790616.1:331901-347347 GCA_009831015.1 Picea engelmannii | reverse complement strand
TAGAAAAGGAGGAGGCGAAAGAGGAGGATGTTACAGAGTAGAGTCAGCCACCATCTTCACGGACTCTGACAGAGGGAGTTGTACTTGGCAGTAGCACCAGTAGATGACACCAGAGTCTAGCTCATGCTTCTTCTACAGGACGTCAAAGTCAAGTTCTAGCCCCGGGGGCTTCTTCCTCTAGAGGAAAAGCTATCACCTTTTCCTGTAAAAGGGGCAGAGTTAGCTTTTTAGCTCGGGAGGTACTCCGCATGTTTTGTCTTGTATGCAGATGTTAACTTATGTTGACACTACTAGGCACTTAACTTTGTAATGGATTTTTATAAATTTGTAAAGTGGTTCTTTTATTAAAGTGACTTTTTAATAAAGTGTACCTTCTAATTTTAAAATGACTTTATTTCATAAAGTGCACTTATGTAATAAAGTGAAATTACTTTAATATTTGAAGTGATTCATTTTGGAGGGAATGAATCATGACCCTTGATCTTGCAAAAGGAAAGATTAGATCTTGGCCTTTGGATTTAGGGTTGGGGAAGGTGAAAAGACACTTTGGAGGGAAAAGGTCATTTTCAGATTTATAAAAGAATGCATTGGGTAGTGTGCAAGACACAATAGGAGGAGATTGAGAGAGATTTTCCGAGAGAGCTTGAGAGAGGAAAATGGGCAGCAAGGAGGGCGCATTTCCCAAGACAAAGTGGGCACAAATCCCAAGGGGAAATTTTTGTGTGTGCTAATATCTTTTGCTGCTATTGGAGGCCATACTGTACGGATCCGTACAATTCGTACAGCAAGGAAAGAGGGCACGGTTTTCGAGGCAAATTGTTGGCACAAAAATCGAGGTTGTTTGGTGTTTTCTTGCTGCAGCAAGGTCGTACTGATCAGGTCGTACAACAAACTATGGGCACGTTTTTCAAGATGTTGTTTTATGGGTAGGTCGTACAGTTGTACGGATTTGGCACATTTTCCAAGGCAAAATTTGTGGGGGACCGTTTTGGTGCTGTGAGGTATTTTCTCTTGGCTGGAAATTGTGAGTTTGTTGTTGATATGTACTTTCCTGAAGCTGAATAATAAGATCTCTCTCTCTCTCATTGGGTTTCCCCATATTGGGGTTTTCCCTAGCATTTGCCTAAATTTATGAGTTATTCATGGGTGATTGAATGTTGTTCATTGTGTTTATTTCCGCTACATATTTACTTAGCAATGTGTATTTCTGCTTATGGAAATTTCTGAATGTAGGTTTTAGACATATCAGAGTTCATGCAAGACAGATATCTCTAGGTTGCTAAGTGTATGACAGAATTGTTAGCTTGTTGATTTTGTCATTAAAATCTACAGGCAAAGGGAATCATTAGACTTTATTTGATTTCATTGTAAATGACTCATGATGATGAGATACATTTGTCACTTATTATATTTTTTGATAATATTTTGAGGCTTTAGACTCGGGACATGATTCAGTGTTGATCTGTAGACTGTGATGTATTCAAGTTTACTAGACATCTTATACATCTTATATATCAGTTCTCTTTTCATATCATATATCATGAAATCTAAAGCAATCTAAGATACAACATACTCAATTGGCTTAAATATTGAAATGATGCTCACCATAATACCGATGTGTACCTCATGGAGCAAGGCCCACTGCCTACCGGAAGCCAGCTAATGTGGTGGATGCCATCTGGAAATTTGTGACCATCTATGGTGGTGAGAGGGGTTTCCATATGTGCAAAAGGGTATCGCTGGTCATGTAGTCTCTCGGCACTCCATATCTGCAACCTAAGGGCCTTGAGACATAATCTCTTTTGTTATCCACAAAATGGGGATAACATGACCCATTTGTCGAAGGAATTTGCGCAAGAAGGAAATTGCCCAAATTTGACAAGTTATGGTCAGATTGCACCCAAGAGGAATCCAAATTGATATCCAAGTCACAGAAGACAAATGATGATGAAACTGAAGCCCTTGTTGCTCAAGTTAAGAAAACGAAGGAAAGGGAAGAAGGTAGTCCAAAGAAGTCTAAGAGACCACGTTACAAGAAGAATGCGTCAAGGATCAGATGCTACACCTATAAGAAGATGGGACATTATGTTGCACAATGCCCACATAAACATGAAACGGGAAAGAAGAAGCACCATGCACATGCAGCAAACGTTGAAGAACACAAATCAAAGGATGAAGAATTTGTATTTGTTTCAGCACTCACATGAACTATCACTCAAGGAAGTGATACTTGGCTTATAGACAGCAGTGCCTCCAAGCACATGACAGGATTCAGAAATTCTCTTTCAAATCTAACAAAAAAGGAGTTATCCCTTCAAGTAGAGCTTGGAGAAGAGTCCAAGCATGCAGTCAAAGAAGTTGGAGAAGCCTCCTTGCAACCGGATTCAGGTAAACCTATTTCAATTAAAAATGTTCTATTTGTACAAGGCTTAAAGAAGAATCTTCTGTCTATTTCCACTTTAGAAGATAAAGGCTTTAGGGTAGCTTCTGTGGATGGCCAAGTACTTATATGGCCCAAGAATTCAAACATTGATAAAGCTATCGTGATTGGTGTCCGAGAGGGAGGACTATATAAACTAAAGGGACACCAAGAACAAGCTCTTGTACACAATAGCGTGAGCTCAAGTGAGCTATGGCACCGAAGACCTGCTCACATAAATTATAGAGCACTACCAGTATTGAGCAAGGTGGTCGCAAGTCTACCAGACATTCAGGTAGAACGTGATGGAGTATGCAAAGGTTGCGCATTTGGTAAGAATACCAAGTGAAGCTTTATTAGCAGTGATAGTAGATCCAAAAGGATCTTGGACATCATACACTCTAATGTATGTGGACAGATGACGATGCCATCCTTAGGCAACTTTGTATACTATGTCTTATTCATAGATGATTATTCACGGAAGACACGGATCTACTTCTTGAAAGCAAAAGACGAAGTCCTCAACAAGTTTCAAGAATTCAAGGCTTTAGTTGAGAATCTCTTTGAAAAGAAGATTAAGGTCCTGAGATCTGATAATGGAGGTGAGTACACCGCAAATGATTTCAAAGACTTTTGCATAGAAGCAGGAATTAAGAGGGAGTTGACAACTCCCTACAACCCTCAGTAGAATGGGGTTGCAGAGAGAAAGAACAGATCGATTGTTGAAGCAACTAAATCAATGATCCATGACCAGAGTCTACCCATGCACCTATGGGCAAAAGCATCCAGTACAGTCGTGTATGTCCATAATAGAAGTCCTCACAAGATATTGGGGAACAAGACACCTGAATAGGTGTTCACTGAAAAGAAACCAGAGGTCAGCCACTTGAGGATATTTGGTTGTCCAGTGTACATTCATGTTCCCAAGGAAAAGAGAACGAAGTTGGAACCTTAGAGAAAGAAGGGCATCTTCGTTGGATATAGTGAGACTTTGAAGGCCTATAGAATATACATCCCTGGACAGAGACAGATTGCGATTAGTCAGGATGTGACTTCTAATGAAGATGAAGCCTTTAGAAGATCAAGGGAGTCTCACAAGGATGAGGACCAAGAAGAGCAAGAGGCTCCAAGGGATGCAGTCATGGAAGACTCTACACCAGAGGAACCCATTTCAGAAGTTCAAAATGAGATGGTAGAGTCAAAGAGACCTATAGATCCACCTAGAGAAGCTGCAATCACCAGGAAGAGACAAGCTTGGCTCTGAAACACCTTGCAGGAAGCTAAGGGACATGCAGCTCCCAAAGGCTCTTTTAGAGAGAGCAAGAGACCACATAAGTTTTCCAACTATGTGGCACTGATGACCAGCATCATTGACTCAGAGCCTTCCACCTTTGAAGAAGATTCTGAAAAGCAGGAATGGAAGAATGGCATGATGGAGGAGTATCAGTCCATCGTGAAGAATGATGTATGGGAGGAAGTTTCGAGACTAGAAGGGAAGTCAGTGGTGACTTCCAAGTGGATCTACAAGATCAAGCATGCTGCAAACGGCAGCATAGGGAAGTACAAAGCGATATTTGTGGCTAGAGGATTCTCCCAAAGAGAGGGAGAAGACTATGATGAGACGTTTGCTCCAGTAGCAAAGTACACTTCCATCAGATTGATTATTGCGATTGCTTCTGTAATGGGCTAGAAATTACACCAGATGGATGTCAAGACTGCTTTCTTGAATGGTGTAATAGAGGAAGAAGTGTACATAGAGAAACCACAAGGTTTTGTGATCTATGGGAAGGAGTCCCATGTGTGCAGATTGAAGAAGGCCTTGTACAGATTGAAGCAGGCACCCAAGGCATGGTATGCCAGGATAGATGGCTATCTGATGAACTTGGGATTTTCCAAGAGTGATGTGGATCCCAACCTTTACTACAAGGTTGAGAGTGGTTGTCTGTTGATCTTGGTCCTATATGTGGATGACCTGTTTCTAACATGTGATGAAAATCTCATCGTTGGGTGCAAGAGGGAGCTCACTTCAGAGTTTGAGATGAAGGATCTAGGTCTGATGCATTACTTCTTGGGATTGGAGGTGTGGCAGAGGCCAGATGAGATTTTCCTTAGCCAAGGAAAATATACTGTTGAGATCCTACAAAGATTCAGGATGATGGACTGCAAGTCCATGGCCACACCCATGACGATAAATTTGAAGCTTCTGAGTGATTCATCTTTCGATTTGGTGGATCCCACGATGTACAGACAACTGATTGGATCCTTGATATACCTAGTTAACACCAGGCCGGACATATGTTTTGCAGTGAACACCTTGAGTCAGTACATGGTTGAACCTAGACATGTACATTGGATGGCAGCAAAACATATCGTGACATGTGGCAGCTTCAGATCATGACATGTGGCAATTTATGGGAGTGACAAGTGGCAAGCGTTGGAGTTGACTGGATGTGTGCTTGAGTCATCCAAGGCACATGCATGAGTCAACTGAGGGTGATTAAGGCGCATGCATAGGACAGGGAGTGATGTGGTGCATGGCAAAGTTAATGAGGTTTCCTTGTTTGAGTTAACTAGACGCATGTATTAGTTAGTTGGAGTTAACTAAGACGCCTTCTCTTCTGGACTCGAATGGAGACACTTCACCTCAATTCATCAACAATCAACTAAGAGCATCTCTAGTGAACTAAGGTGCATGAGGGATGACTCAACTTACACAAAGAGCATGCCTTGTTTTTCTCCTCAATTCATCTTTAGTTAAATAGAGGGTCTCTACACTTGGGCCAAGCGCATGGCCACTCCACTCCACTTAGACTAGGATGCATGGACACTTCACTACACTCCATCGGTAGTTTGACAAGGAGTATCTTCACTTGGAAAAAGCTCATGAGGGGGAGCATTTTGTCTCGCAGATTTTGCCTTCTTTTTATCTGCTTTCCATTCTTAGTTTTGTAGTTGTTGATTTTCTATGTTTACACCAACATTTGGTCATGTTTCCTTGCAAAATAAATCCCCCTTACGTGGCTGATCTACTTATCATTTGGGTCACATTTGTGTTAATAATGTTGTTGTCCATCTTTGGTCTTGGATCAACCCTGAGTGTCATTACCATTTGCTAGCTTGGTCTTTCTTCAGTTCATGAGCCTAGATGAGAGTCTTGTTCGTGTCATTTCCAGAGCATTGAGTCTACTAGGATGGGTAGAGTGGAAGAGACAATAGGGAGTCTTGAGTCATCTTGTATCTTGTCTCCTCAGTGGTGTTTATTTGGTCATCTACTATGAGTCAACAGTCACTCTCATCCATCCTTATGGATATGATGCCATACTTTCTTTATATTGTTGTTGATTACTTCATGCTAAGAGAAAGGATTTCATCATTGCCTTTCCTCTTAGCAGGTCATCCATTATCGACTATGACACATCATCTAAGGGGTGATCCAAAAGTGGAGCACCTTGGTGGTTGTTAGCCTCATTGGAAGTCATCTCATATTCGACAAGGTTGATCATCATTGGACCTTGATCGAATGATCCTTGTCAGTGTTCGATGCTAACACATCTTTCACATTGACAGGATGTGCTCATACCTTAGGGCATGTTATCCCCATTTTGTGGATAACTAAGGAGATTGTCTCGAGGCCCTCAGGTTGCAGATATGGAGTGCCAAGAGACTACATGACCAGCAATACCCTTTTGCACAAATGGAAAACCCACTCACCACCACAGATGGTCACAGTTTTGCAAATGGCATCCACCACACCAGCTAGCTTCCGGAAGGCAATGGGCCTTGCTCCATGAAGTACAAGTCAGTATTATGGTGAGCATCATTTGAATATTTAAGCCATTTGATTATGTTGTATATTAGATTGCTCTAGATTTCATGATATATGCTTGGACATTATGCCTTTTGCCCTGCTTCACCTTGGTGGCAGATATTGTGCCCTAGTAAGTGGTTTTCCTTGGGGATGGGTTTGCTACTGGGAACTCCCTTAATGAGCCATCGTACCATTCCCGACCATACTTACCATTTTCCATCATTGTTCCCCTCCATTTCCTTTTCTCTTGGGATTTTAGGGTGTATTGACCCAAGAAGGGGTTGTCCCTCATTATATGGGAAGAAGGGGCTGAAGGCCCAAAGGGGTTGATGTTGGGTAAAAGATAAAAGCCTTGTATAAACCTTCCAGATGCTTCGCCCGGGGATCACCCAAGAAAACAATGAAACACTTATCTTTGAGTAAAGGGGACCCACAATATGATAAAGAATGCTTAAAAGGTTAGTTGAAGGATAGGAGGTCTCATCACAAGCCAACCTATCACGTTCATGAATATCTAGTGGTATGACATTACCATCATCTGGTCACCAAACCAGGGTAATGGCTCTCAGTTGCATGGCTGAGAGAAAGGGGGTCTCATCACGAGCCAGCCTTCTCATTTCCACTAGGTGTTTGTGGGTGACATTGCTATCATCTAGTCACCACGCCAAGGCAGCGACCTTCAATCTCTACTTATGCTATATTGAAAAAAAAAACAAAGAATGAAAGATAAAAGGCAATCGATGGGCTTGGAAAAAGTGCATTGCGGACGAAGGTACCACACAAACTCTACAAAGGCGCCCATGAATGAGACACTACGACCCCTTGTATGTCATGAGCCCTATGCCCAATTAAGCTTGACCCCAACCACTTCATCCACTTTACATGGCTTAGAGAGGGATCTCTTGGAATCTCTCCTTGACCTAGGGAAAGATCTACCCAAGAGAAGACTTGAAGACTTTAAACCCTAAGATTATCCACTCACAAGCCTAGGTCAAATCTTCTAGGAAGAAACCCTAGGGTCTATCCTCTCATAAATGTTAGGTGCCATCCCACTTCTTCTCTAGCGTCTAGCAATGATATTAGGTGGAAACTAAGTTAAACCCCAAAGTTTATCCTCTCATAAACCATAGGCTTCAACGTCAAAGACAAGGTTAGGGGGATGTCCTCTCACAAACCCTAATATTTACCTTGTATGCTTCAACAAAATTAAAAAGGAAAAAAAAGGGAAGGGGATAACGAATTTTAATCCTTCCTTATGGTTTTAACAAAATCATTTAAGGAAAACAAGGATAACATGCAACTATTACCAATCTAATGGAGCATTCACCAAAATATGCCAAGAACAAACACTTAAACTTGAAAAGAGCACTTACTAGCCAAGTCATTATGCATGAGGAAACCCTAGTTTCATGAAAAAACCACCAAAACAAGAGAGAGCATCCACAATATCACTCCAAAAGTGTGCACAAGAGCTCCATGATGAGATAAGAAGAGAAGACAAGTAGTAATGATTCTCACAAGTGGTGAGTTGTGATTTAGCCTTGAGGTAGCACTAACCTCTTTATATGAGGAAAACCTAGCGTTGTAACCCCTCAAAGCCCCCCAAAATAAAAATAGTACATGATACAAGTGAGATAGGTAAAGGCCAACCACTCAAATAGCCTCTAGGCTCTAATGCAAAGATACAATGAAAATATAACAAAATGTCTCATCAAAATGTGACAAGTGTGGTGTAGAAGCCTCCAAAGGCTATGACGCCATCCTCCAAAGGCCACATCTCTCCATGAAAAGGTGCAAGCAATATCAAAGGTTGTGTCTCTCACCCAAAGATCATGTATCATCACCATCAAGCGCCAATTCATCATCAAGAAGCATATCTCCATGCTAGGTCGACTCAAACCTCATCAAAGCATGACGTCATCTCCACATGTGGAACATCCAAGGGCTAGGGTGTGACATCATGGGTGAAGAAGGCTCCATAACCTCTCCAAAGAGGTGTGTCATCGTCTCCAAGTGGAACATCATCAAATAAAACCCTAACATGCTCTAGGGTGTCCTGCCCAAGGTGAGGAGCTTCTTACCCTCTAAGTAACCACCAAGCTATATCTACAATATCCAAGCTCATTTGTCCATCGTCCAGGGTCCAGGAGGTGTGAGAGAATGTGTCTGAATGTGTCAAGTCATCATATGACCCAACACTCTGTATCACACATGCTATGTCCTGTATAAAATGCACAATGTCTTGGGTGAAATCATGAGGACGTTCTCCAAAGGAACATGTCAAGTGCACCCAAGTCAGTCAAATCCATAGAATCAAGTAAGACCAATAATCACAATGTACAAGAGTCCTTAGAATCATATAAAGTAAGCCATCACTTAATATAGAAGCCACGTGAGCAATTCACATCAAACACACCCTTCAAAATTCACATTAGATCAATACTTTATGCAATTTGACAAGTTTAAGTATGGGAGGACCATCTAAAGACCCTATTCGGTGTGTCAATACCCAGGTAGAGGAATGGTTCCCAAGAAGACCCATCAAAGTGTAAGTGTGGTGAATGAAAACGTGTTGGGGTTACTTCATGGTGATGGAGTCATTAACATGCAAGGTACTGTGCTCGGTCCATTTCCATGAGCACCATTGTAGAGGGAGCGCTTGCTACTTGAGACACCCTTTCCTCGGCAATGTGTGTATTCCAAACCCCTTTCTTGCCTTTTGATATCCATTTTATGCATTCCATGTCCCCTTTTTAGGTTTCAAGCACTTTATTCTTTCATTTCTTTCTTGTTGGGATTAAGTCCTTTCATTTTGACATGCATTCATTGCATTACAACTAGGGGCGATTGCCTCATAGCAGGGCGATAGAGCTCAAGCTAGCCTTTCGCTTTTAAAGTTGGCCATTCATTATCCCACATTTCTTTCTTATTTTTAAAACATTGTTTCCTTCATTTGTTTTTTAATAGCAATTGCATCAACATTGGCATTCTATCCCTTCTTCTCATAGGAGGATGAACCACAGGCCTTTTTGGCGTACATGTAACAGCCATATCGAAATTTAGTACACTGCGGAAGGCCCCAAGATGGAAAGTGTTAAGTATGGGGGGGAACGATATGTTACCATTATCAAAGCCTCCCAGTAGTACCCCTAATCCCCAAGAGTGACAACACGGGACTAGGACACTAATGATGGCTACCAAGGTGAAACAAGGCAAAGAGAGTAACTTTTAAGCTTATGATTGATTATCCAACTTCAACCCACGATCCTCACTCACATGCCATATGCATTAAATATGACACTTTATATGAAGCAAGGACTAATGTACCTCATAATGTGTTGGACCACCATCTTCCAATGAACCATGTTGATCATGTGTGATGAGTTATGCTAATGAGGAATGAGGCATCTGGGGGATGCTGGTTGTGGAGAATGTTGATCATCATCATCGAGATCATGTCTTCATTGTGGGCCATGAGACATGATCTCCTCTAGTTACCTCTAGGTGAGAGAGGGGGGTAACAAGAGACATTGGTGATGCTAGCTTGCTCCAGCTCTGTAATTTTCAAAAAGATGTGCAAAAGGGCATTGTTGTTATCCTGGGTAATTTCTTCATGCCGATGAAGAATTTTTCGAGCTTCCTTCCACTCTAGGTTATCCATATCTATAGTAAGAGGACCTTGCACAAGACCACTTAAAGCAAAACCAGACCACACAATCCGCAGATAGCAATTTCCAATTCCAATTTTAAAGAAAACTAGCAAAAATAGAGGAATGGTATTTTGGCTAAACAAGTCTGAGACATGAAAAACATCACAGGAAACTGCCACAGGAAAAAGCAACCAGAGAACCAGGGGTTTCCTAGTCTAAACTAAAGAAAATACCGGCATCGGAGACGCAACTCCACCCAAAATCAGCACCCACAAGCGCATGTGTCCACCTGTGTATGCGTTGAACCGCACCAAAATCCAGTTTGCTTCCCTAAATCCTAGTCCACCACACCTCCAAGTCACTCCATACCAATCCTACAACTCCCAGAGTAAATCCTTCACAGCAATGGATTCAACACAACCAAGGTTCTCCATTACTAGCAAATTCCCACATTTCAACGAGAGTTCACACAAGCAGCATTGAATACCGATACAACACTCGAGATAACCCATATGTGTGAACGACGAAGGCCACCTGCTCTCCATCCTTGACGTGTCCCTTTATAAAATTGCATTGATTATTAAATAAATGATGGTTGGTTCCCACTACAGTATGGGGGTATAGCCACGCACCCCATTTTTTATGATCAACCCTAGGCTTAGGGAGGAGGCCACCTTAGCCAAGTGATCGGCATTTCCATTGAGCTCCCTTTTAATATGGCAAAAGCATATTTTATCAAAATTTGAGAGTGCTTTGTTGATCCTTGAGATGAGTGTGCTCAAGGCATTAAGCCCTTCTTTCTTTGTGATATACATACCTTTCCACAGTGAATATGCCTCAGCAAGATTGTTGGCAACATTCCCAAGCCCCTGGGCATAATAGACAATTCTATTTCCTCTAGGATCGTGTAGACTCCCCCCCACACCTACCACCCCTGACTTATCATATGTCATTCAACAAGGTCTGAATGAAAAAATTGAAGAACAATGTAAGGAAAAGTTAAATAAAGCCTAAAAAGGCTATAGGTGAAGAGCATTAATGTTAAAAAATGAAAAAATAATGAATCTAGAGTTATGTCACTTCATTAAAAATGCTCAACTTCAAAGTCCTATGCTAAAAATGCATATCTAAAGAAAAGGACTACGAAAAATCAAAAAAAAATGCAAAAAGGGGTAATAAAAAGGTGTCGAGATGGTAACTCTAAGAAAATATCCCTCTTAAAAGGATTACAAGTACAAATAATGAAGATTTCTAGCTCAAAAAAGCTAGTTGGACCAGTAAAAGACCTTTTACATCATTAAAAATGACTTTGAGGGTCAAAACATAAGGTTTTCCCTTCCTTTTTCCACTAATTATTTATCATTTTACCTATCTCTAACCAAGTGACCTAGGAAATACTTTTTATCCTAGGAATTGACACATGTAATAAGGGTGAGGTTGTCCCACCATGGTAAACTTAGGCAATTTATAAAATTAACCTATGTTGAGTTGTTGTTAGAAGAGATCACTTAATTTGCATTGCCTAATGACTTATTTTGAAGCTTGACTCATCATTATAGGTGGGCGCCCCACATTGGATCCATGCATTATGCCTTGATATTTGTGACAATGCCTCGAGATTAGTGTACCTATATTCAACCATATATACCTACATTAGGATCTGTATCATTTTTCTTGGGATCCATGACAGCATCGTGGATAATGATGGGGATGCCACATCATCACAAAGGTGTCCACATCAGCATATTGTACACTTGTCAGTATATGGAGCATGCATGAGCCACATGGACATATATCTACTTGGAACGTGTGAAAAATCCTCTCCAAGGCACACTCTCTCCTACATTCAGACGTGTGTTTCTAGAAGATTCTAGAAGGGGCACTCCTCAAGATTCCTTGTCTATTCACATGTGGAGGGTTTGTTGCATGATTGGGGGAGTTAGTTAGTGAGGCGCCCTTGTTCTTGGGCCTCTTTGACCTCACATGTTCTTCTAGAAAGTTTGTTAACCCATTTCAAGGAGGGTGCATGTAATATTCCCCCTGAATATCTTATTGAATTTGAGTCGATTTTTCAGAGTTTAAGGGCATGTAATTTTCTGTCTAGTTTCTTTGTGTTAATGCTTAATCTGCTGTTTGGGTAGTTTAAATAACTGGCTCACCAAAAGTTCTGTAACAAATATGTCTATGACAAATCTGAACTTAACAATTGTCAACAATGACATACCAGTTCATCCTCAATAACCTTGGTAGCATTTAATTATACAAATACTGAAATACAATATGTCTATCTAGCAACAACATGCAACAAAAATTACAGAACCTGATATGTATGATATTTGTGGGCTGTCCTTGCTTGTACAATGAGGAAATATGCTGGAAAGTCGTTTTGGATGCAACAGCTACTACCAGCTCTGATATATATATATAATTATTGTGAAGTCACAGGCCTGTAGAGAGGGAGGAATCGTTCCAGCATTGGATGTGCAATAGCTCAGTCACTGTACTAGACCCAGGTAAGAAGAATAGACTGCCAGCGGTCTATAATGGATAACCACTGAGGGAAATTCGGCCCAGACTTATTTGTGAGCACCCAGCAATTAATTTCGGCCCCCTTTTGATCAGAAATTGGCACCCAGGTCTGAGATAAATGCATCCCTGGTAAGAATAATGTCCCCAGCACTTGTAATGGACCCTCAACAAGCTCAAACGGTTCTGTCCCCAAGGAAGAAAGTGTTCCCAGCGGCAAACTCAAATTTCTGAGAGTAAACTCGCCATACAAGTAGATATCTCACCCTCTAAAACAATAAACTCGACCCTCAGTAAAGATATAACCCGGCATATGTCTAGTTCGATTTCTTCAAGCAAATCGACCCCTGCAAGTCTTAGCTCAGCCACCACAAATACTTCTCAACTATAAATAAAACTTCACTGCCAAAAGGAAAAATATTCAACCTCAATGAAGCACAATGTCGAAACCTGTGCGATCTCGATCCCAAATCTAGCTAGGGTGTATAGTTGCAACATAGAAACCAGAGATAAATGCAAGGGTTTCCAAAAACCCTAGAAAACTCTCCAAGAGCTCTCCAAATCTATTTTCTCAATAAGCAAGCGCAAGAATGAGGGGCGCCTCCTCATTTCCCCTTTTTTATTTCTCCATTGAGTTGTTTCTCGCTCACTTTACTTTCAAATTTCTTTTTAAAGTCACTTCTATGCTTGCACACTTCATAATTTTTAAGTGACTTCATTTGCCTAAGACCCATGTTCCCCTTTTTCCCTTTTTCACTTTATAAAGTTATTTCCTAGGCAAAAGTTGAGTTCCCTAGGTGACTTTTCTGATTTAGCCTACGGGAACCAATTTAGGCTAATGGAACCACTCCTTATGCTTCCTAGGCCAATGGGGACATTACAGTGCACTTGTTCCCACTCTCTTATGAACCACACATGTGGAATTAGTTAAAAATTTGCTCATTATGAGGAGGGCATCTTGTTTTTGAGGATTTTCTTGTAACTACCTATGGTTTTCTCCCATGGTTTTCACTCGAAACATGGTATTGGCTCACGGTTTCATCCCAGCACATGGTATGAACTCATCGTTTCACTCTATCTCATGGTTTTCATTGTACGGTTTTGGGGAGGCCTTTATCTATATGAGGCGCCTCCCTCACTTTTTCATGGTTGGAAATCAATTGGAAGACTTGTTTTAGCTCATCATTTGGTGTGGTATTTTTTCTTTTTTGGGGGGTAAGTATCTAAAGTGCTTATAGAAGGATTTTGGCATATAAGAGACATTGAGGAAAGAGCTATTGCAAAGCAAGTGAGGTATGATTTCATCTATGTAATTTCTTTGTTAAATTTAAGACTATTTATTAGTATTCGTGGTGAATATCTAGGGGCTTTGCCTCTTTACTTTGATTTATATTTATAATTTTGAAGTTTGCAATACATAGTCTGAATCTATGACTAGTTTAGTCTCCCTGTGAATCTTGTATAGTGCAGTTTTCCTAGCTTGATGCTCACCAAGCATTCTATAGAGATGTGCGGGGACGTCAACATTGAAGGTAAAGAGGGCAACTACTCAAAGAATTGGTTTAGACTCCATGGCCAATGGGAGCACTAAGGGTTTCTCTTTATTTTCTTTCCATCTCAATTTAATTTTCCCCTTCAATTTTTTTTTTCTTCTTCAAGCAGCCTAGAGCTTATAAATCTATATTTTCAGATTTAGGTTGCTTTTCCAGGTTTCTTGAGCTAATAAATCTCACCATCCAGCTAGTAACTTGGATCTTATTTGCAGGTTGCACATCTTGATTGATTTATTAGAATCGACATGCACTTAAAGTTGGATCTAATGTTTTTCTTCTAATTTTAAATCTCATTTTTATTTAGATCTAACTCTCATGACAATGAATTCTAATGTGCTTGACTTAAACATATTTAATTAAGTTCATGTCTCATTTAAATTAATGCTGGAAACACATAACATAAGGATTTCAGACTCCAGAGCTTACTTCCATACACAAATTGGTAAAGGATCTAACGTTTGGCTCAAAATTGAATAATTGTGCAATGTTTGGTAATTTGTATGTTTATAAGACCTTAGACAAGTGAATCGATGCACCTAACAGTGAAACAACTTGACTGTTTCAGCTCTTTTATGGCATTAAATCTGAACAAGGGTTTATACGATTTGGCACATTTTGTTAGATTTAGGGTAAAATTGCAAAACAGTAATCTCTTTTAACTTTTCAATGATCAAAACAACTAGATCTGTAACTCAATCAGAGATAGAACACATAGTATGTAGATCTATAAAGGAAGGACAGCAACAAACTTAAGAGAAAACTCTGATCACGTATGAATATAAACTCAGATCTAAAGATAGTACTCTGATCTAATGCAGCAGTGAACAGATCTGAACATAACAATAGATCTATAAGACTAAAACACAGATTTCAGATCTAACTATTTAGTCTAATCATTTCACCACTGAATAACTTATGTATTCAAAGCATTTCTTCAGATCTACTCAATGCCAACTAAGTTAGACAGTTCTGTAATAAAAATCAAATCAGATCTAAGAGAGATGAGTAAGATGCATACCTGGTACAGTAACCTTACCTCTGAAGATAGCACAGTAACCACAATAGGTGTAGATCCAGTTTAGTATGCTCAGACAAAGGTTCAGTTCATAGATCTACAGTGGATCTCAATACTAAAGAATGAAGGAACTTTCTTGCCACCAAACAATAAGGCCACAGGGAGAAAACACAAATCCCAACAGAGGTAAATCAAAAGTCCAAACCCTCTCACAGTAAAACCCTTACCCAAGAAACCTTTAGATCTGAATACTGGACTGTGTGTAAACCCTTGTTTCAGCAGTGGACAAGCTGAGCCTTCAGCAAATGGCACCCACAAGAATACCCTAACAAAGGGGGCCGTAGACTAGAAAGTCTCTCCACAGCAGACAGAGAAGAGGGGTGCAAAAACCTTTAGAATCAGTCCACACAACAGGGCCGTATTCACAAGGGTCAAGGGTTTGCACTTAACGCAAGGTTAGGAGTGCCAAACACTG
>ML790616.1:294997-331364 GCA_009831015.1 Picea engelmannii | reverse complement strand
ACCAAGGATCAACCCATGCCGTATGCATGGGTACCCTGGACTTTTCCAGGGGCCCTAGGCTTATCTAGGGGCTTTAACTGCTTGGTCATAGACCAAGAACCCCAGTCGTATACTGGGGGCCCTCTCAGGGGTCTTTACTGCTTAGTTATTCACCAAGAACCCCAGTCGTATACTGGGGGCCCTCGCAAGGGTCTTTTGCTTGGTTATTCACCAAGAACCCCAGTCGTATACTGGGGGCCCTCGCAAGGGTCTTTTGCCATGGCACTGACTGTTTGGTCCCAGACCAAGTACCCCAGGAGTGCACTGGGGGCCCTAGATCTCGTCTAGGGTCTTAGCCATCCTCCAGGAGAATGGCTCTCGCAGCTGCTTATAAATTTAACACATTTACTTTGGTACTAAGGTTTAGGGTATATGGTAATAGTGTGCAACATCTTTAAATCAGACTCAATGCACATATTAGACATGCTCTTAAGATTTAACACGTCCTTGTTCACACTGTTGATGAATGTTATTTACAGCACTTGAATGAATGGACTGACCACCGAACTGTAGAAGCTTGACTTCTTTGCCTTTAATTACTGGGTGTTTTAAATTAATGACTCAAATATTGGTAACTCGCTCCAAAGGTAACCTAATCAATGCACATTTCACTTGGACGATTCACTGTTTGGAGTGGTTTAAAGGTAAATCTGTGATATTACAAATAAGCTCCGAAATAGATTGATCAAATATGTGGCTTGGTAACTGTGGTATATCCATGCTTCATTGAATTTATGTGGTTTAAAGCAATCCTAAATTCTGATACAGCAGTGATAATTGGCATCTAATTCCACTTTTAAACACACTCCAAATTCATTATATTTCATAGTGGTGATCCCTTTCAAGGGCTAATGGTTTTGTGACATTGCACATAACCTCTATGTCTTTTGATAAGTAAATTATGAATCTGCATTTTGCTGTCCTTAAGGTTTTGTTCATAACAGCAGCACTCACAAGTTTCTTTGCACTTTATGGTGAATGAACCTTCTCTCAAAGGTTAATGATTGGTGACATTTCTACATGAAACTTAATCTATATTGATGTCCCAAATGATATGTTACAGCAACGATATCTTGCACTCATTCCCACTTTCAAGCACACTCCAAATCTATTATACCTTATGGTGGTTACCCTTTCATGGGTTATTGGTCTTATGACATTGCATGTGATCTTTGAATGAGTAAATTCTGAATTTCACCTTGCTGACCTTAAAAATCTAAATCATATAACAGTAAACGACTAGGTTTTCCAGCATAATCACACTGTGTAACACGAGCATACTTGTCTCGTTTACACATCACTAAAAGCTGGTTTAATCTAGCAACAACTTGCATGTCTTAACTTGGTTTTAATCATTGAGAATGAGTTAGTAAAAGTTGCTAGTCAATCTAATCCAAGAAACTCTCCCATTGCTACAAGTCATTGGGCTAGATAGACCATAGGGGATTCCCCCCTAGGCTAGGATACTTGGTTTCCTTAGTCTGAAGTGTGGGGCAAGGCTACCAAGGTGACAGTGGGTGGCTTGCCTGTAGTGCCTCTAGGCTCTCCCATTGAGGTTAGGATTTTTCTTCCTAGGTGAGAGTTTGAGCGTTTGAGCGGTAACAATACCAATCATTGGTCAATAGGCAAAGGAAACAGGATATCTCCTTTTGATTCCAAGTTTGGAAGTCATTTTTGCTGTGATTTGTTCAGTAGTGACTATACAAAAGGAGTAGCTTTTGAGCTGTAGCTTTGAGCAAGAGGCCTTATGTCACCATTGAATTATTCATATTTTCTTCACAAGGTGAGTCCAAAATAAACCTTAAAAGTTATTCTCAAGAGACTGATTTAGCTCCAAGGCCCATGATTTAAATAAAGAAATGCATCACAAAAGTCTGTGGAATCATATGATATATCCCTGCAGCCAAAATGACAAACAAGAACAACAAAATCCCTTGCCCACACCCTTTTTAAACTGCAGTAGTAAGCATGACTTTCCAACCCAGAATCACCAATTAGCGAAAGATTGAACGAGTATTCACATTTGGTAGTAGCCAAGTTTTCAAAGGTAATGGATGACTGGATTCATGGCACTAAACACATCCACCGTCACCATATCTGCACGTGTTGTGCTTCAACTCCTCAAGCACTTAGTTCTTGATCTATATTTATCATCACCAATAATCCCCACAAAAGCATAGTACTTCTTTGAATTGATGGAGGCTGCTGGCATGATGTAGGGCGCACGTACAGGTTATCAATATTCAACATGCAGTGGAAGCAATTTAAATCTCTCGATGTTATCAAAACACGCAGCTAACAGTGGAAGCAATTTAAATCTAATATACATGTACAGCAGAACTGAATACATGAGAAGATGGACCAGAATTCTTTATCTTTCTCATTAAATTCATAGGCCAACGGCCTGAACCGATTACATAGACATTTACAGAATTTTCTCCAAAACCAATGCCTTGCCTTCTCCTGGTTTTCTCTGTTACATGAGCCCAGTACTCACTCCTCCCGCCACTAAATTACAATCATTTCCTTGAACTTATTGTGCTTATAGCATATCGATCATGGGTAAAGGTTCCCAACTTGTTAAATATCAGAAGCCGAGAATGTCTTCCAATCGTCTCTCGATGCGATCCCCCGAGAATTTCAAACGCTGGTTGTCAGATGTTTAAATGGATCATTCCCCGTCATTGATGAAGACGATTTCATTACCATAAATCTACGTCGACTAATTTCGATCGGTCAAAAAAATACATTATAGAACAGCTGGCATGTCCTTGTTATTTTCTGCAGGCAGCTCTTTGGGCACGCCGTGACAGTTACCAAGCGACCAAAACCTTAACCATTGAATGGTTGCTTGCCATGCATCCCAGCACGGTTGAATATCGGGATTAAAAGGGGAACCTTTTGTCCATGGTTCTACAAACCTCCGCTATGAGAAGAACCGCCCATATTGGAGTAATCCAATAGCAAGCGAGGTACCATCCCATTCAGTTCATGAAACATTCTGCTCAATGAACCTTTGACATATACCCCCACTGCATGGGCTGTTGATCGGACTTTCCCATAGTTCCTCCATCAATGCCTCTGCGATCTTTCCATTGCTCCCAGTCATAATTTCTCACGAATCCTCACAGTGCGTGACAAATGTCTCTGACGAAGCAATTTCAAATGAAGATAAACGCAAGAAGGAACTCCTAATGCCATCAACCTCTGTACGGGAGAACTCGTAGCCATAAAGAAATCCTGAATTTTTAAACAAAACTAGAAACTTCAACAGAACTATGAAAACTGGAAACAAATTATTTTGGTATTGTACAGTAACGCCTTTGAGCCGGGGATGTTCCTGCATCATGGCATCCTTAACGATACCTTCACACTCAACATTCTTGGAAATAAATTTCATGGCAGTGTGGCAATCATGATATACATGAAGGCTTTTCGTAATTCAAACAGGTACAATGGATGGCAAGGCAATCAAGCTTCAAATCTGGGATACTGCAGGACAGGAGTGATCCAGGGCACCAAGCAGCTATTGCCGTGAAGCTCAAAGATCCTTTCAGAGACGAGCGGTTTTAATAGTGACCGGCAATGGCTTGGTGAGATGGACAAATAAGCAAGTAACAATGAGAGCTGGCTTCTAGTAGGAAAGTAAATATAGTGGAAAAGAAAAAAGAGAGCCCTTCCACATAAAGTTTACTGCTGTCGCTACAAGCAATTGTCGGTCTCATTTTGCGATCGATCTTAGGGCCTTCAGATTCCACGAGAGATCAGCTACACTTTCTTATTAGGGTTTCAATGAATTGAATATTAACTTGGGAGCAATACTTTGAGCATCTCTGCTGGAAATTCAATAATATTTATTAAAGTTAATGATTGGGTTTGATTCTTACCTATTTTCATTATCTTGATGATGGATCACTAGCTCGATCCGAAACGCCGACTTTAATAATAAAACCAATGCAGTTTACCCTGAATTTCGACCTCAAACAAACTCTAGACCTTGCTAGTAAGCTGGTAAAGACTTTAAAAAAAATCTCTGTTTAATAAAACAAAATCTCCTTGTAAAGACTTTCTGTGAACAGGTTACGAAGTGGCTACTGAATTGCAGCATTCCATATAAGAAGATGCATGAATTATAACAAACAAAATAACCTGAAGTATGAACTCGCAAATAAAACAGAGAAGTTCTCAGTGATGTGGGGATCCTTTATATAGTCTGCAAAAGACGGAAAAAGTATGAAATTTTACTGTAAATCGTCAGAAAACAAAGATGGAAAGAAAGAAAAATAAATACCTCCAAGACTCGGGTGGCGTGGCCGAATCCATGGCCGGTTACATAATACGCGAATTTCAGGCGCAGGGGCGCTGCAGGGTTTCCATCCTCCGACCTCCCGTCCATCCTGTGGGTTATGGGAATGTTCGAAGCTGTATGTGAGATAGTGAATGCAAATTGATCGGCAGTGAGTAGCAAGAGCTGGGGAACGAAAATTGAATTTAAGTCCCTGGGAAAATGAATAAATAGTCTCAGTTAAATACAGCATTCTTATTGGGAATGTGTAAGAATGGAAGCAAACCCGGAGAAGGAGGAGGGCGTTGTTATTAACAATGGGTAAAAATGGATGTAAAGTGAAGAAAACTCAGAGAAGGATAAGCATTCTGACGAGGAAAGGATCAAAATGGATGAAAACGATGCGATTGGGCTGTTTATTTAAAATAATTCTCTTTGTATTTTTTCCGCGGGAAGCCCGGAACTGCGCGTTGCATTGAATATGAACTCATGTACTCTTTGAGTTAAGAGGATAATAAATAAAAGAATAATATTATCTAAATTAAGGTTATCCACGTGTATTCGTCAAAAACACGTGATATATTAAAAGAGGTAATTTTGAAAGGAGTAAGCTAACTCAGGAACAATCTTCCCTTTCGAGTTCCCCTTTTCAGTTAATATTCGAAAGGAGTAAGTTAACTCGAGAACAATCTTCCCGTTGAGTTCTCCTTATCAGGCAATAAAATGGGCTTGAATCCGGTCAAAATTTCAGGGGTAGTCAGTTTTGCATGGATCAATGTTCCATGCATTTCATAAGCTTACCCCAGGAGTTATGCCCCATTTTAAACCAATCCAGATGCTCAGAAAATCGATCAGATTTCTAGATTGGCCAGAAAATTTAAAACGGACAGCGAGAAATACTGCCTGAAAAATAACTCACGGGGGAA
The DNA here is from genome assembly GCA_009831015.1 of Picea engelmannii. Lineage (NCBI taxonomy): Eukaryota > Viridiplantae > Streptophyta > Pinopsida > Pinales > Pinaceae > Picea > Picea engelmannii. Next base: position 326,114 of record ML790616.1, on the reverse strand, counting down.
GATTGCTCTAGCCCACTCCATTTAGAAATACTATTTTTAATCATTAAAAAGTTAAGGTGTGTTAGGTGTCGTGTAATTTATTATTTCTTTTATTTTATTTCTTTTATGTTAGGAGTAAATATTGTCCATAGATCATGGAGAAGTATTTGGTGGGAGATATCTTAGGAGTAAATATTGTCCATAGATCATGGAGAGTGAATTTTCTCCAAATTGTTACCAATCAATATGTTAATGATGAGTAAGCATAAGATATCTCAGATTACCATCCATGGATCATGGAGAAGTATAAGGTGGGAGGGATTTCCACTTCCATGAATCATGGAGAAGTATTTGGTGGGTTTTCCACTAGTACATTTTCTAGAAAAAAAATGTTAGGAGTAAATATGTTAAGATGAGTAAGCATAAGATATATCTTTTTATCTATTTCATGGATAATAAAGAAGTATTTCGAGGGTTTTCCAATAGTACATTTCCTCAAAAAAAAAATGTTCAAGGTTTTTCCACTAGTACATTTTTTCGGATAAAAAAAAAAATTTGTGAATAATATGTTAAATATGAGTAGGTATAAGATATATATTTTTGTTTGGTTTATGGATCATGGAGAAGTATTCAGAGGGTTTTCCACAAGTACATTTCCTAGGAAAAAAAATGTTAGAGCCAATATGTTAAAGATAAGTAAGCATGAGAGATATATCTCTTTGTGTATCTTTAGTTGTCACAATGATATGTGTCGATACTTTATGAGTTAGCATTTCAAAACACAAACATAGCTTTTTATCTATACTATTTAGTCCAATTACCAATAGGAAGAGGAAATTTTAGTTACTTGAATGATCATAGGGAGGTTGAGTTCACGTAAAGTAATTAATGGATCGAGCATGGCTATAGTAGGGACTATAGTAGGCAAGGTTGAAAGCTAGGTGAGGAGATTTTTAGTTGCTTGACCAATTCAAAAAATATATGGGATATTTAGGAATGAAGTCACTCGAGCAATAGGAAGAGGGAAATTTAGTTACTTGAATGATCATAGGGAGGTTGAGTTCACGTAAAGTAATCAATCAATCGACTATGACTATGGTAGGGACTATAGTAGGCAAGATTGAGGAATGCAGTTTCTTTATTATGCCCGAGGAGTTTTGAGAATTATAGCTCACACGGGAACTTTAAAGCTTCTACGCATTTTCAAAAAGAAATTCTATTTTGTAATTCACTTTAGTAAAAAAGTGAAAGTATTATGTTTGGTTGTTAAGTTTAAAAAATGTATTGTGTGCATGCATGGCTTAGACTAGGAGTAAACTCAAAAATAGATTAGGGTTTTTCTCTTAGCTAAAAGTATAAAGACAAGTCAAGGTAGAGAATTCACAAACACATGAACAATCGAGCAGGTTGAGTGACTGAGAGAGGGAGAGAGAGCATGGATTCGAGTAGAGGCAAATCCAAGTAGAGAGCAACAGTCCGTATAGGTGTCGTACATTTCTATATAGTCATACAAAAGTTTGTACAATCATACGGACATGTCTGTACAGTGATACAAACAGACCATACAAGTTGTCCAGCAAGTCATACAACAGTTTTATGTTGTTTTCTAGTTTTTCCAATAGGTTGTACCTCTCAAGTAGGTCGTATAAGCTCAGTTCATAGTGGTTTCAATAACCATGCAACTATTGTTTTTTAGTACTCTGTGGAGGTTTCCTTGTAAGTTTTTCGAAGGAATGAAAATTTATTTTCGAAGGAGTTATTACCTGTGTATGTGTGAAATTTATTTTATACTTTCATTATTTAATTTCCAACTATTGTGTGATAGATGTTATGGCTTGAATTTAATTTCAACATTGATTAAATTTGGCAATCCACTTGTTTGAATGAGATCATAAGGACTTTAGTCACCTAGCCTTGGAATTTACACATGGTATTAGAGTTATTTCTCTTATTGAGATTCTCAAGGATTTGCAACGGTAAATCAATTATATGGAAGAAGGACCAGCAATTAGAGGGTTTTGAGGTTCTATTTTTAGATTTGGGAGTTTGTTCAATGGATCTCAGAGATAGCAACAACTAGCCTCAAGTTTGAGGACATATCGGATGGTGCCTCGAATTTCTTATCGTGGAAGGTGATGGTTACACTCTTACTAGAAGAGAATTATCTTTGGGATATTATCCAGGACATTGTGACTCTGTCAGCGGTTGGTAGCTCACAAAAAGAGGGAAGTGAATGCCAAGTGTATGATCTTGGATGCCATATAAGATCGTGTGATCCCTCATGTATCCGAGAAGAAGACATCGAAGGAGATGTTCGATGCCCTGGTTAGTCTCTACCTGAGTCAAAACATAAACAAGAAGATGATATTGTGAAATAAACTTAGATCCATAGTGATGAATAGATCAAACTTAGTCACCTATTACCTTATGACGAAGGGTATTCCAACATAGGACGAACATCTTCAGTAACCACTCACATAACCAAATCAAATATCAACACATTGATGTTTTCACATGGTAAAATCCCTACGGGGAAACATCCACGGCCCCAACCAACATGGACACTTGAAGCAATTTATTAATGCAAAAGAAAAAAACTACAGAGATATTTTACAAGAGAGTTTCTCACAATTGATCATCGACAAATGACTCTCCATGCTCTTTAAATAGAGATTATGGACCAATCGGGTGTTAAGCTACAGATCAATGTAGTCATTAAGATCGAGAAGAATTTGAACCGTCAGATCACTCTATGTCAGGAACACATCATGACCATTGGATTTCCTAACTACAAATGCATATTATTGCATACTAAAGAAACACACTAAGAAAAACACTTTTTCCTAATGACACATTAGACCAAGTTGAACTTAACTAGCTCCCAAGTGTCTAAATATCCTAACATCCCCCCTTAAGAAAAACTTGGGAGAGGATTGAAGGATTTACAAAGGTGACACAATAGGAGAAGGAAGGAGGCATTAGAGCCTATCTGTAATGTCCCCAAGGCCGAGCCTAGTTGTAAATATGATGTATAAAATGAATTGTAAAAATGTGTTATAGGCTGGTGAGCCAAGTTTGTATAAGTCGGTGGGCTTATGTGATTGTTAGGCCAGAGAGCCTAAGGGTTGGAGGCCAAGGGCTTGATTTTGTACTTGTATGTATGCAAAACATTTAATAAAATTGTAAACACCGCCAGGTGCAGACCGACCACTATGAATGAGTGAAGGGGGACTGAGCTTCCACAGAGTGGGCAAGGAATTAGGGGCTGGAAGGTGGGAAGAGGGGCTAAGTGTTGAGCCTAAGGGCCAAGCCTAGGGGCTTAAGTCTTGGGAATAATATTTTATTATTATTCCAAAAAGCCACATGAATTATGTGAGTGTGACAGTTTATCCTAAGTTTTTTGGGAAGGACGAGGGACTGCCAAAGGGGAAGGAATGCATGCTGAATGGAACGCATGCAGTTCCATGGGTGACAAGTGTCAACCCTGGTGCATGCGAATAAAACGGCCAAGATGAGCCATGAAAGGGTTCCTCGCCCATTTCCACCGAGACTGCCTGAGCGTACGGAGCTCTGAATAGTACGACCGACCCAACCTCTACAGAGAACCTTCGTGCGTCTCTGTGATCCAAAAAGCCTATATCTGGCTCTGAGAAAACCCGCGTATACCTTCGTATTGAACCAGAAGCCTGTGATTGATTCTGAAAGAGCCGGATTCACCTCTGTTCTGAACCGAAAAGCCTGTGTCTGCAAGAATACCTCGTGTGTCTCTGAGAGCCGAGAAGCCTGTGTTCGTTTCTAAAAAAAAGTCGGGTTCACCCTCTCTGTTTGGAACCATGGAGTCTGTGTCGATCCCTGCGGGAATTGCTTGTCACACAATCCCAAAAAACATTACCGTGAGACCTTGCCGCCATTGTTGAGCTTGTTTGGGAAGCCCGAGTCTGTATTCCCGGTTGACTGTGGTGGCCACGCAGAGCTGGACTGCGCGTGGCTTGCTGGCCAGTGCAAGTTTTGATTGAGCCTGTGTATGACCTCTCTCCAGGTGAGGGAGGTGACTGTTGTTGGAAGAGGCAGGTTGTCAGGCCTGTGAGCAATTCTCTCCAGGTGAGAGAGTTTGTTGGGAAGGGGTTTCTTCCAGAGAGTGTCCAGCACCAGCTTCGGGCTCTGAGACTTCCTGATCCGGCCTGTTGGCGAGACCTAGAGAGGGAGGTTAGCACCGATGGACTGTGCTTGTGAAGGTGTATACTCACGGGCGGAACAAGCATGTGGGGAATGAGAGTCTAGTAGTAGTGGGTGTAAGATGGCATCTTGGGAAGAATCCTTCCGGTTTTCTGTGATGTTTTCCCTGTAACCTCAGCCTAGCCTAGGATTCCTTGCCTTGGGGTGGAGCTTAGTCCCAGCTCGAGGGTGACCCATTACTGAGTTGATGAGCAGTGCGGTCTAAGGCTGGGAGGTTCATGGAAGGCCTACACGTGGTTGGTGGAATCTACCACAGTTTCGAAGATAAGTATCAGATGATGTTTAATCATGTATTTCGTTGTGTATATCAATTTAATGTTAATACTATTGATTGCTAATTATAGCAGTAAATCTTATGTTTACTCTGAGTTTAATTGAATCTCTTGATTAAATGCATGTTATTACTATAATGTCGGTATGAGCTATGTAAAAAGTGGTGTTATAGTTTTATTTAAGAGCGATTAAGCCTTGGTAACTGAAAGGTGGTGTTACACTATCCCCCCTTAATGACTACTTCTTGAACTCCTAGCATAGATCGAATTTTGGAAAACTTCGCTTTAGTAAGAGACTTTGTGAAAATGTATGTAACTTGATCTTCTGTAGGGAAAAAGAGCACTTCATTAACTCGATCATGAATGAGCTTTATGATGAATTGCATGTGTAGCTTGATGTTGAACTGGATCTTTGGTGAACTTGATGTCACTCTGATTGTCCCACCAAAGGTTGTTCAAATGTTGTTGTTGGAATCCAAACTCTAAAAGGATCTGTCGAAGCCACAAGGCTTCCTGACTTGCATTAATCGTTGCTCGATACTCTGTTTTTGTTGAAGAAAGAGCAATAGCATGTTGTTTCTTACATGCCCAAGTGACAGAACCTGAACCAAAGCTGAAAACATAACCTGCAGTAGACTTCTAATGACCAGGGTCATCGGCCCAATCTAAATCAGTGAAACCAACCAATAAAAGAGTTCCCCCTGAACTGTAATGTATCGTGAACTGAATTGTACCCTGGACATACCGAAGTAATCTTTTATCTACTTTCCAATGGATTTCATGGGGTGTTTGCATATACCAGGAAACAAGGCCAACAACAAAAGAAAGATCAGGACGAGTATGAATCAAGTATAGGAAGCTACCAACTAATTGACGGTACAAAGTTGCATCAAATTTGGGAGAAGCACAAGTGGCAAAAAACTTGACTCCATACTAGAAGGAAGAAGGGGTTGGTTTACAATATTCGATGTGAAAGCGACGAAGAAGGTTACAAGCATACTTAGATTGGGAAAAAAAAATTCCTTCCTTGGTTTGCAAAACTTGGAGGCCAAGAAAATAGTGCAAAAAGCCTAAGTTTGTGATTTTAAATTTCTTCTTAAGGTTGGTTTTCACATGGTTTAAAAGTTTTGAGTCGCTACCAGCAAGGATAAGGTCATCAACATAAAGAACAAGGATTATGAGATGGCTTCCTACTTTCTTGGTATAAACATTTGGATCAGAATGACATCTAAAAAAGTCGGTATCAAGAAGAAATTTGTCCATTTTGGCATACCAAGCTCGAGGAGCTTGCTTAAGACCATAAAGAGATTTCTTAAGGTGACAAACAATGCTAGAGTCATTCTGGACATAGCTAGGAGGTTGTTCCATGTAAATTTATTCTTGCAAATCCCCATGCAAGAAGGCATATTTAACATCCATCTGATGGTACCCCCATTTATGTGAGCTAGCAAGGGCAATAACAAGGCAGATGGAATTAATTTTGGCTACAGGGGCAACGATTTCATTATAGTCAATTCCTTCAACTTGGGAAAATCCTTTGGCAACTAACTGAGCCTTGTGTCTTTCAACACTTTCATCTAATGCATACTTTGTTCTGTAGACCCATTTACATCTGACAAGTTTTCTTCCTTTTGGAAGAGGTACAAAATCCCAAGTATCATTGGTCATTAAAGAATGATACTCTTCATTCATTGTTGTATCCCAATCTGGATGACCTGAAGTTTCTGCAAATGTCTTTGGATCACGAGTCTCTAAAACTTGAGCCGAAAGAGAAGAGGCTCGTTGGAACTACGAATGTGTCTGATATTGATCTAAAGGATCATTGACAAGATCACCAACTGCTTCTCATGTTGAACGAACCCATCTAGAAAACGGTGGTGTTGGTGCAGGTTCATGTTCGATGGAGTCGTATAGACGAAGGTGAGTAGGCAAAGGTGGATTTTCATCCTCACTATCATCATCTGAAGAAGAAGAAACCAAAATAGGAATAGAAGAAGGCACAAACGTCGAAGATGGCTCGTAGGCAAAAGAAGGCACAAACTCCGAATTAGGCTCGTGGGCCAAGAGATTTTCATCAAATTTAACATATATTCTAATAATATTTCATTACAATGTGGTTGAAGAAGTGTGTAACTTTTGACGTCTACAAAATAACCAACAAATATACACTTCCCACTTTTAGGTTGCAATGCTTTATTTTTCTCATCAGGAATGTGAGCCCATGCTACACTGCCAAATACATGGAAGTGACTTACATCTAGCTTAATTTTATTCCATGCTTCTTCAGGTGTTCTATTTTTAAGAGCCTTAATGGGAGTGCGATTTACTACGTAATTTGCATATTTAATGGCTTTCGCCCAATACTTTAGACTTAATCCCTTAGAGTGGATCATAAATTAGCCATTTCTTTTAAAGTGTGGTTATTTCTCTCAGCGACACCATTTTGTTGTGGTGTTTATGGAACAATATGTTGCACTTGGATGCCTTGTGCGGTGCAGTAACTTGTAAATTGATTGTTCACATATTCATCTCCATTATATGTTCTTAACCTTTGAAGTTGATGTCCAAATTGTTTTTCTACAAGGGATTTGTAGGCCAAAAACTTCACTCTTAAGTTTTAGGAAGTAAACCCAAGTGCGTCTAGAAAAGTCATCAATGAAAGTTTCGAAATACTTGCACCCATAAAAAGAAGGAGAAGAAAGTGGACCACACAAGTCGTTGTGAATAAGTTGCAAAGGGGTTGAGGCGTGCCAAGAGGCACGTTTGTCGAAATTGTCCCGATGACGTTTGTCGAGAACACAACCAGCACAAACACCATCTCTACGTGGAACAAGAGGAAGACCAATCACCATATGTTGATTACATAGTTGTTGCAATGAGAGATAGTTTAGATGACGAAACCACTCATGCCAAATTTTTTCTCAAGTCATCACTACAAGCAACAAAAAATGATGGAAAAGATGATGACCCAAAGTTGTCAAACTTGTACAACCTAGTAATATCATCAACAATTCTAGTTGCAAGAACATGTTGAGGATCTTTTAGATCCTTGATTACAACTTGGTGAGGTGAAAACTATACGGTTTTACCTTCACCCAAATGAGTAATTTGATGTACTGATAGAAGGTTACAGGAAAGACTTGGAACACATAATACATCATTGAAATGACCATTATCTACCTAAAATGTTCCATATCCTACAATACTAATAAATATATAATCACTAACATATATGTTCTTCGTGTTACTTTCATTTAGAGCAGAAAAATATGGCTTTATCCTTAGCCATATGATGAGATGCTCCAGAATTAGTAAGCCACTCATAAGAAGAAGAAGTAGAGGTTGCATTGAAGGAGAAACCAGAAGCTAAAAATGCATGTCCATGAGAAGAAGAAAAAGTGGTAGAATCAATATTGATGTTGTGCTTCTTCATCGTTGCTTCTAAAGCTACCATATTCTTAAAACATTTGAACTCTTCATGACCATCTTTCCCACAAAATTTGCAATGTCTGTTAGTGTTCTTACTTTTAGATTTTGCTCCTTTGTCACCATTAGGAGCAAAAGTTGAAGCTAGTTGAGTGGGTTTGGAACCCTTGTTTTTCTTTTTGTTGTGGCGAGAATGTTGCTTCTTGGGATTTTTGGATTTATCTTTCTGTTGGGCCACTAAGGATTTGTTGGAGGTACCTACAGTGCTGATCACTCCAAGTTGCGCAAGCTTATCTTGTTCTCTAATCAAAGCATCACAAAAGAACTCAAAAGTGGGTTTTTGATAAGAAGTCCCTAGAGCTTCTTTGGTGGCATAGAAGGTATATACAAACACTAAATATGCACTACCAAGCTTAGCAAGAATAATATATATGCAAGGCTCTTCTTCCAGCTTTATGTTGCATTCTTCACATAAAATTCTAAGTGTTTTGAACTTAGGTAAATAGTCTTCAATACAAGAACAATTATTTGGACTTAAAGTCATTATCTGATTTTCTATTTGGTAGGCTCGAATAATATTGTGTTTACCAAACCCAAATTCAAGCTTTCCCCAAACTTCATCAAGGTCATCAATTCCTTGAAGGTGAAACCTTAAATCAGGAGAGATGGACATCCCAATCAGTCCACATGCTTAGCCATTATTATTTTCCCTTTTGATTTTATTTTCATCATTAGTAGGTTCTAGTTCTTTTACCAAGGTAATTTGGTACAGTCATTTACTTCTTAATAAATCCTCCATACGATATTTTCATTGGAAGTAGTTGGTGCTGGTAAGCAAAAGATCAATGGGAGAATCCATGTTAAATATGCAAATAATATGGTTTTAAAAATTGAAATTGATGGTCAGAATGGAAAGATCTCATAAAATTAGACTGTTTTAAAAAAAACCGGCACTGAAAAAAGACTTTGGATGTCAAAGTTATGACCTTTTTAAAAAAAGGCATAAATGGTAATCAAAGGGCCATGTGGCAAGTAGAAGTTGGTCCACATGGTGATACTCCTCCTAACTATGTCTGTAGGATCACTTTTAAATAAGTTACTTATGAAGTGTCTTACTTTTATAGAACAAGTGAGAATCACTTTTACAATGAAGTTACTTTATAAATAAAAGTTGCATGCAAAAAATAACTTCAAATACAATATTTAAAGTTATTTAATAGTGATTCAATTTTATAACTTAAGTCAAATGCACTTTACAATCTATGCATGAACCTTTTCAAAATAAGTCACAAAAGAGAGACTTGAACTCAAGACCTCTTACTAATTATGATGAAGATGGTCTTGGAGAGTGTGCTGATAAAAACCTCTTTTCACATAAGAAAACAATTTCACTTCTCAACGACAATAAGTGTTAGATCTCAGTTAGCTTACTCATAAAATGCAAATTTTCCTCTATTTTTTATTTATCGAGACTGCACAGAGCGCACGACAAAGAGCATACGTAGATAGGAACACCCTTTCTAATTTGTCGAGATTGCACGGGGTGGGGAAAAGAGAATACGCAGATCCAAAAGAGTAACAACTCGGCTAAAAAAAAAAAAAAAACCGAAATAATAACTCTACGCAAATTTAAAAGGGCGTATTTGGGCTTCACACCTCCGGATCTAACTGAAATGGTTGTATCTTGGGCAAACACAAATCTTTTCGAGTGAAATGAAAAACGTTCCTAATTTAAATGAGCGCTCTAGATGTAATGGAATAGTCCTCTCAATCTAGGAATGCATGAAAATGACAGAAACTGGAGATGAGGAAACATGACTTCACGGTCTCAATCTACAACGGGAGAAGAGCTTCATATGCTCTCTGATACTATGTTCAACAACACGGGTATTCCAACAGAGGACGGACACCTTTAGTAACCACTCACACAATCAGATTAAATATCAACACACCCATGTTTAGACCTAGTAAAACCCCTACAGGAAAACATCCACGACCCCAACCAACGTGGCCACTCGGATCAATTTATTAATGCAAAAGAAAAAATTATAGAGAGATTTTACAAGAGAGTTTCTCATCATCAATCATCGGCAAATGACCCTCCATGCTCTTTGGATAGAGATCATGGACCAATTGGGTGCTAAGCCATAGATCAATGTAGTTGTTAAAATCAAGAAGAGTATGAATCGTCAGATCACTCTGTGTCGGGAACATATCGTGACCGTTGGATTTCCTAACTACAAATGCATACTAATGCATACTAAATAAACACACTTTTACTTAATGAACATTAGACCATGTTGATCTTAACTAACTCCTAGATGTCTAAATATCCTAATAGGTCACGCAGGTTCGTGATCAACTTGCAATAGTTGGGCAGAAGGTTGAAGATGCAGAGCTACTGATTATGGCACCGAATGGATTCCCACCTTCATGGGAATCATTTGTCAAAGGTATTTGTGCTCGGGAGAACCTTCCTAACTTTGAGAGGCTTTTGGATGGTTGTATCCAGGAGGAGAATTAGATGGAGTCAAAGGCCAACAAGAAGAATGGTGAAGAGAACATAGCTCTATTTAGTAAGTCACATAACGACATAGGTAAAGGATCCAGGTGTTGAGAAATACAACTCAGACATGATTTTCTTACATGGGCTTCAGTATGAACTTGCAGGAAATGGTTCAAGACATTTCATAGTTGATTAATTTTGTCTTCTAGCACAAAGTCATCATTGATGGTTTTGTCTTCTAGCACAAAGTCATATTTGATGGCTTTTGTCTTGTAGTGCATAAGTCATGAAGACACATTGGAATTGTCTTCCTCCACTACAATAATAGTATTGCATTTGAATTGTAGATTTTGTATCATATTTGGATTATGTATTAGGTGGTTGGACAACCTATAAATGTAACATTTGAGTGTGAGGAAAATACCCTTGAGAGAGGCGGAGACTGCAGAAGAAGAGTGTAGATCCATTGTAGCAACCAAGAAGGGGGAATACATATAACAACAACGTCGTACAATCATACAACAATAGTTCTTTCCTTCTTTCTTCAGCAAAGCTATACTTCTATTTCAACCAGTTATACTTCTTTGTTCTGTAGTGTTTTGTTTATCATATAACTGCTAAGTTATAGCAAGTTGTGGTCCATAGGGATGAGTTTAGGGGCTAAATTTCGCTCATGGGCTAATTTTACATGTTTTTTCCCAAAAAAAGATTCGCTATTCTAAAAATGATTTGCCCAAATTCTATAGGATAAAATTATTTTACCTTAAAAATCGCCAAAATTTTATACAAACTATATAAAATCCTTAGAAATCTGAATATTTTTACAAAAATATTGCCAAACATTTATAGTTGGCATATGAAGGATTAGTAAGATTCGCCAAGGTTTCTACATTTTAAAATAAATTTCCATCCTTAAAATCATCCCTGGTTAACTTGTGGAGGTACCTTGTAAGCTTTGATTATTGGAATGATAAGCTGATTTGAAGGGGCAAATCATTGTGCATGTGTGTTATTCATTTATTGCTTTCGTACAATCATTTTCTAGCTATATGTGTGATTAATGCTATGGTCTAAAATTCATTTCTATAATAATTGAATTCAACAATCTACTTGTTTGATTGAGAACATAAGGACTTTAGTCACCTAGGGCTGTGGAAAATTTACATGGTATCGAAGAATCTATGATTGAGATCCTCAAGGGATTGCAACAATAGATCAACCATCGAAAACAAAGACCAACAATTGGAGGGTTTCATTATTTTTGCTTGAAGGACTAAGCACTCTTCCAGGGTAGATTTTTTGTTTTATTTTCAGACTTGGGAGTTTGTGCAATAGATCTCAAAGATGGCATCAACTAGCCTCATGTTTGAGGACATATTGGATGGTGCCTCAGATTTATTATTGTGGAAGGTGAGGGTTACACTCTTACTATAATAAAATGATCTATAGGATATTGTCAAGATGTTGCTACTATGCCTACAAATCTGCGGAAGATGGTAACTCACAACAAGAGGGAAGTGAAGGCCAAGCAGATGATCTTGGACGCAATAAAGGATCATTTGATCCCTCGTGTATTTGAGAAGAAAACAACAAAGGATATGTTTGACGCCATGGTTAGTCTCTACCAAAGTGAGAACATAAACATGAAGATAATATTGTGGAACAAACTCAGTTCTATAGAGATGTTCAAATCAAATTCAGTCAATAGTTACATGATGAAGATCACGATTATTCGTGATCAAATTTGTAGTATTTTGGGAGAATATTGCAGATGCAGAGCTAGTGAAACTGGCATTAAATGGATTCCCAACTTCATGGGAACCATTTTTCAAGGGTATTTGTGCTCATGAGAACCTTCCTAAATTTGAGAGGATTTGGGATGATTACATCTAGGAGAAGACTCAGATGGATTCAAAGGCTAGCAAGAAGGATGGTGATGACAAACTAGTTGTAATTGGTCAAACAAAGAAGGGTAGAGGTAAAGGACCCAACAAGGGTAAGGGAAAGAGTGAGGAGTCAACCTCATAGCCATGGAAGAAGGACTTGAGTAAAACCAATTGCTTCATATGTCACAAGCATGACCATTATGCATCATAATGTCCAGAGAAGAAGAAGGATAAAGAGAAGCAACAATAGAATTAGGTAGCAACCTCAACTAAAACTCAAATGGGTGATTTTACCATTGAGAAGGATTTCTCAATGGTATCTTGCCTTTCTACCAACACGATTCCAAGGAATGCTTGGTATATGGACAATGCAGCATCTAGGCATACAAAATCAACCTGAGAGTTATTTTCAAGTCTAAAAGAGAACATCTCAGGAGTTCAGGTTGAGCTTGGTGATGATGTCGAGTATCCAGTAACAGGAGTTGGTACCATTCCTTTCCAACTCCAGTCAAGTATTTTTCTAGATTTTGACGACGTGTTGCTTGTTCCAAGACTCGAGAAGAATTTGCTTTCAGTTTCGGCTATATAAGATAAGGATTTGTAGTAGAGTTCAAGAACCACCAAGTACTTATCAAACCGAAGGAGTTTGGCCCATAATCAACTTATGTGATCGGGATTAGGGAAGGCAACTTATACAGGTTACATGGTGAATCTTTTCGAGCCCTGGTTCATAACAAATACAACTTGTGCAATTTATGGCACAATAGGATGGGGCACTTGCATTATAGAGTGTTTCCTATTCTGGGGGAGATAGTCACAGGTATTCCAAAGTTCAACATTGAGCACCAAGGAATATGCGAAGGGTGTGCGCTTGGAAAGCATGTCAAGATTGATTTCCTAAGCAATGAGCACAAGTCTAGGGGATTTCTATACCTAGTGCATTCATATGTATGTGGATCGATGTCAGTAGCTTCAATCATAGGGAACATGTACTATGTTTCCTGCATTGATGACTTCTCTCAGAAGACATGGATCTACTTCTTAAAGACAAAGGATGAATTCTTTAGCAAGTTTAAGGATTTCAAAGATCTAGTTGAGAACCAAATAGGGAAGAAGATCAAATTTTTGAGATCGGAAAATGAGGGTGAGTATACCTCCAAAGAGTTCAAGGATTTTTTCAAGGAAGAAAGAGTCAAGAGGGATTCGATTGTTTCGTACAACCCACAATAGAATGGGGTTGCATAGTGAAAGAATCAATCCATCATAGGGGCCTCTAGGGTCATGATTCATTATCAGGACTTGCAGATGTTTCTTTGCGTAGAAGCATGCAACACAACAATCTACATCCAAAACAGGTGTCCTCACGAGATATTGGAGGACAAGACACTAGAGAAGGCATTCATTGGTGTGAAACTAGAAGTGAGTCATTTTCACATTTTTGGTTGTCTAGTCTATATTCATATAGCTGTAGAGAAGAGGACCAAGTTGGAGCCCACCAATAGGAAGGGTTTATTTGTGGGTTGCATTGAGACTTCAAAGGCTTACAGGGTCTATATTCTAGAGCATAGGAAGACAATCATGAGTAGGGATGTAAATTTTGAGGAGGACTTCGCATCCAGGAAGTCGCATGAGGCCATTCGAGTGATAGAGGATGAGGAGCAGGAGGCTCTAAAGATTGAGCCATGGTCACCATATTCACCCAATTCAGGACGAAAACCTTCAGGAGAGGAGGAGATAATAACCCCTTCCAGTTTTGTTAGGAGATCTCGATGGTTCACTCGAACCTTGAGGGATGCTCGAGAGTATGTTGAGACTCCTAGGAACACATTTAGGAGAGCATGCCTTCGAAGAAGTTTCCAAACTAGATGGAATTGATGAGAAGCATCATAGATTTAGAACCTTCCAATTTTTAGGAGGCAAGAAACCAACAGGTTTGGCAGGATGCCATGGTGGAGGAGTACACCTCCATCATGAAGAATGATGTTTGGGACATAGCTCCAAGGCCAGAGGGGAAGCTAGTAGTAACTTCCAGGTGGTTCTAAAAAAACAAACATGTTGCAGATGGAAGCATCGAGAAGTTCAAGGTGAGGTTTGTGGTGAGAGGGTTCTCCCAGAAAGAGGGAGAGGACTATTGTTAGGGACCTAACCTCCCTAACCCCTCACGTAGGTAGAATAATATATTTTCTTTGTAATAAAGGTCGGCATTGGTTTATAAGGCCTATTTAATAAATGCGAACAAGTCAATGTAAGAAGACCTAATAGAAGCTTCCGCTTCTAGAAAGATCTTCCATTAGAAGGTTCTTTGGTGTTGATGATTACAATTGCGTGAGACATCCTCCATGACATAGACCTGAGATAGAGCCCCTAAGGTGGGTGTGTGGTTCCTATCTGAGACAGAAATGGAATGTTGTGTTGGCCTCCTCCTTACAGAGATTTGAGATGAACTCCAAATGATTCTCCTATGTAACGTAGTGAGAAAGAAGATATGTTGAGTTAGACGTGCATGTGGTTGAGCACAGGTGAACGTGTGAAATCCCATGAGTTGGGTGAATCGTTATGAGATAGAGATGAAATGATGTATTAGCCTCCTCTGAGCAGAGAGTTGAGATGATGAACTCTAGATGACTCTCCTATGTAATGCAGTGGGAAAGAAGATCTATTGAGTTGGGCGTGCTTGTGGATGAGCACAGGTGAACGTGATCCTAGTGGTTGAGCACTAGTGAGTGTGGTTCTCCTGTGAGACACAGTGAGATAGATATGTGGACATCCATGTGGATGTGCTCCTAGTGGCTGAGCACTAGTGGGTGTATAAGATCCCTTGCTATATTGTTGAAGAGTCAAAATTACATGTAACTCTAATTGTAATGTAAAGGGTACATGTTAGCCCCACCTTAATGTAAAAGATAATTAATATGGTAATTATTAATTATATTATAAGTTATTGAGGTCGGCCCTGTTGTAGCAATAGACACTTATGTTGAAAGATTCAGTCTAATACAAGTAAAGGTAAATTCCCCACTGAGGAATCATATCATAAGTGTGAGTTTGAAAATTTCAGCAAGTACTTCTTCTTGGGAAAAGTGTGCACCTCTCTTGGGCACTAGTCTTCTAGGGTTTGTAAGCACCCTTTTGTGTGCTAGGATTTTATGGTGGTAGAGATCTTTCTCTTGAAGAATATAGAAAAGGATTGGCTGGGTTTTCTTCCCTTGCTAAGAAGGGTTTCCCAGGATACTTCTTGTGTACTTGTGCATGGTGTTTCTTCTTGCGATCTTGGTTGTTGCAACAAATTGTTTATGGTTTAAGTAAAATGATAAAATGGAATGAAATTCATGCCTAAACCTTTCCTATTTAAAAATCAACATAGTATCAGAGCATAGGTCCTGAAGAACCCATTACACAAACAATTTTCAGTCATCTCCTCTCTCCTGCAAAACTGTACGACCCTCCTAGGGTTTCCAAAAATTTCATACGACCTACCTTTTTGAGAGGTTTCAACACTTGGCACTTGGATTTTGGGTCTAAAAAGGGAATAGGAGTGTACGACCTCCTTCAACGCACCTCCAACAAGCTTCAGATTGTAATTCTGAGCATTTTGACTTTTTGGCCCTAGGGTTTCGCTAATTTCTACAGAAAAATCAGAATTAGGGTTTCTATAACTCTTTGAAGGAGTTATTCAACTCACCAGTGTTATCCTATCTTTCAAAGGCTTGTTGTTGGTAGTCATAAGTCCAACAAAACCTAAAAGTGCTAGCCTAGCCTAGCCGTTAGGTTTTCTATCCTAGTTGAAAAGGGTTTGTGAAGAATCCAAAATTATGATGAACAGAATCATGATGGAAGACAAGCTTGATGGTTCAAGCAAACTCAGTTCCTAGAAGTCAAGACCTCAAGGAGATGAAGACATCAACATCTCAGCACTCTCAGGTATGGTCCCTACCAATGATAATACTTAGTTAATTGATAGTGGTGCATCCAAGCACATGACCGATTCTAGAGATCACCTAACAAATTTTGTTGAGAAAGAGACATATCTACATGTTGTCCTTGCAGATGATGCCATATATATTGTGAAAGGGGTTGGAACTTCTACCTTCCAACTAGATTCAGATATGCAACTTCAATTAAAAGAAGTACTATATGTACCTAGAATGAATAGGAACCTTGTCTCCATTTCTGCCTTGGAAGACAAAGGCTACAAGGTTACCTTCTCAAAAGGAAGAGTTCTTGCAAGGCACAAAGACTCACATATAAATTATGCCAAGGTAATTCGTGTCCGAGAAAACAACTTGTATAGATTAACCATCAGATCAGTCCAGGCCCTGCTACATGACACTATCAACTTGAGTGAGCTATGGCATAGAAGACTTTCTCACATTCATTATAGAGCTCTCTCAGCTCCAGGGAAAATGGTAACAGGTCTTCTAGAGATACAGATTCAGCATAAATGTGTTTGCAAAGGTTGCGCTCTTGGAAAAAATGTTAAAGGATCATTCTCAAGGAGTGACAATAGATCCAAGGAAATGTTTGACTTGATACATACAGATGTGTATAGGMCAATGATTGTTGCATCTCTGAATGGGTACTTGTACTATGTACTATTCATAGATGATCACTAGCAGAAAACTTGGATCTACTTCTTGAAGAACAAGGATGGAGTCCTTGCAAAATTTCAAGAATTCAAAGCTCAGGTTGAGAACCTGACCAAAAGAAAGATCAAGGTACTAAGATCAGAGAATGGAGGAGAATACACCTCCAAAGATTTCAACAACTTCTGTATTGAAGTAGGGATCAAGAGGGAGTTCATAGTTCCTTACAACCCTCAACAAAATGGGGTTGCAGATAGGAAAAACAAAACTTTCATCGAGGAAACCAAAGAAATGATACATGAACAGAGTCTACCTATGAATCTATGGGAAGAAGCATGTATGACAGTAGTGTATGTTCAAAACAAAAGTCCTCATTAGATCTTGAAGAACATTACTCCAGAAGAATCCTTCATCAGAGTGAAGCCTGAGATTGGACACTTCATAATATTTGGGTGTCCAGTATATTTTCATGTACCCAAAGAGAAGAGATCCAAGCTAGAATCTTCAAGGGGAAAGGGCACATGTGTAGGATACAATGAATCCTCAAAGGCATATTGAATTTACATTCCTGGTCAAAGACAGATTGAAATAAGCAAAGACATTACTTTTGAAGAAGAGATAGCCTTCCAAAGATCCAAAGAATATCAGATGGAAATTGATAGTGAGACAATTCCTTCTCCCCCTTCAATAGTTCAGAGGGAGACATACATTATTCCAGTTGATCCAATTGCTCTAGTTGATCTAGTTGCTCCAATTGACATGCCTAGAGATATTATAGTTGGACATAAAAGGCCTGCTTGGGCCCGACAAACTCTACAGAAAGCAGAGGGACATAAAGCCCCTCGAGGAACAACTAGAGAGAGCAAGAGACCAAAGATATTCTCAAGCTACCTTTCAGCCATGACCCACATCATTGAATCAGATCCATATTGTCATGGAGAAGCTTCAAGTGAACAAGTATGACAAGATGCCATGACAAAAGAATACCAGTCTATATTGAAAAATGATGTATGGGATATTGTTCCAAGACCAAAGAGAAAGTCTATAGTGACTTCCAAATGGATTTATAAAATCAAGCATGCAGTTGATGGAAGCATCGAGAAATATAAAGTGAGATTTGTAGCTAGAGGGTTCTCACAAGTAGAGGGAGTTGACTATGACAAGACTTTTTCTCCAGTAGCCCGATACACTTCCATCTGTTCTATCATTGCACTAGCTGCTTCCATGGGTTGGATGCTACATCAGATGGATGTAAAGAAAACCTTTCTCAATGGTGAAATTGAGGAAGGAGTTTATATCGAGCAGCCATAAGGATTCGTTATACACGACGAAAGATATCATGTGTGCAGGTTGAAGAAATCCCTATATGGTCTAAAGCCAAGCACCACGTGCTTGGTACGAGAAAATGGATGGATTTCTGATGAGTATGGGTTTCAACAAAAGTGTTTCTGATCCAAACCTATATTATCACATTGATTGCAATGAGTGTTTGATCTTGGTCCTATATATGGATGACCTTTTCCTCACTGGTTCAGAGAGACTCATTGCTGAATGAAAACGAGCATTGACTGCTAAATTTGAAATGAAGGATTTAGTCTTGATGCACTACTTCTTGGGACTAGAAGTATGGCAGAGGACAAATGAGATTTTCCTGAGTCAAGGAAAATATACTGTGGAGATATTGAAAAAGTTTGGTATGACAGAATGCAAATCCATGCCCACACCAATGGTGATGGATTTTAAGAAGATGAGTAATACTGATTCAGGAGAGATTGATCCACACTTGTACAAACAATTGATTGGATCACTAATGTATCTGGTTAACACCAGACCGGATATATGTTATGCAGTGAATGTGCTTAGCCAGTTTATGAGCCAATCGAGATAGACACATTGGATAGCAACAAAACATGTATTGAGATACCTACGAGGCACAATTGGTTATGGCCTAAGATATGCCTCTGGTGTAGGCTTGAGCATGTAGGGATATGCCGATGCAGATTGGGCAGGGAGCGTAGTGGACAGGAAAATCTCCTTTGGTTGTTGCTTCACTTTGGGGTCTGCCATGGTTTCATGGTGTAGCAGAAAACAAAGCTCTGTGGAATTGAGTGCCACAGAGGCAAAGTACATTGCGTTGAGTGTAGCAGTCCATGAAGCAATGTGGCTTCGCAAACTTCTGACTAATTTATTCAATAATGAGATGGATCCTACTACTATTCATTGTGATAACCAGAGCTGTGTGAAGCTCTCTGAGAACCATGTGTTTCATGACAAATCAAAACACATCGAGATAAAATATGACTATATCAGAGACATGGTGTAGAGGAAGACAATAGACATGTAATATCTTCCTACCCATGAGCAGATCACATATATCTTCACCAAACCGCTTGCCATGATGAAGTTCGAATGTTTCCGTGAGAGACTTGGCCTGGTGGAGAATGCCTCCCTAGCTAAGAGGGAGTGTTGATGATTACAACTGCGTGAGACATCCTCCAGTACATAGACCCGAGAGAGAGCCCCTGAGGTGGGTGTGTGGTTCCTATCTGAGACATAACTGAAATGTTGTGTTGGCCTCCTCCTTACAGAGAGTTGAGATGAACTCCAGATGATTCTCCTATGTAACATAGTGAGAAAGAAGATCTGATGAGTTAGACGTGTATGTGGTTGAGCACAGGTGAACGTGTGAAATCCCATGAGCTGGGTGCATCGTTCTGAGACAGCGATGAAACAATATATTAGCCTCCTTTGAGAAGAGAGTTGAGATGATGAACTCCAGATGACTCTCCTGTGTAATGCAGTGGTAAAGAAGATCTGTTGAGTTGGAAGTGCTTGTGGATGAGCACATGTGATCGTGATCCTACTGGATGAGCACTAGTGAGTGTGGTTCTCCTGTGAGACGTAGTGAGATAGAGATGTGGACATCCTTGTGGATGTGCCCCTAGTGGTTGAGCACTAGTGGGTGTATAAGATCCCTTGCTATATTGTTCAAGAGTCAGACTTACCTATAACCCTAAATGTAATGTAAAGGGTACAAGTCAGCCCCACCTTAATGTAAAATATAATTAATATAAAAGATAATTAATATGGTAATTATTAATTATATTATAAGTTATTGAGGTCGGCCCTGTTGTGCCAATAGACACTTATGTTGACAGGTTCAGTCTAATATAAGTAAAGGTAAATTCCCCATTGAGGAATCATATCACAAGTGTGAGTTTGGAAATTTTAGCAAGTACTTCTTCTTGGGAAAAGTGTGCACCTCTCTTGGGCACTAGTCTTCTAGGGTTTGTAAGCACCCTTTTGTGTGCTAGGTTTTTATGGTGGTGGAGGTATTTATCTTGAAGAATATAGCAAAGGATTCACTGGGTTTTCTTCCCTTGTTAAGAAGGGTTTCCCAAGATACTTCTTGTGTACTTGTGCATGGTGTTTCTTCTTGTGATCTTGGTTGCTGCAACAAATTGTTTATGGTTTAAGTTAAATGCTAAAATGGAATGAACTTCGTGCTTAAACCTTGTCTATTGAAAAACCCACATTTATAAGATAGAATTAGTATAAATAAGAGTATGAGGTATGAGAAGTTTTGTCTTGAGAATTATTGTAATAGAGTTATGCTCTACTAGAGGTTGCCCCCTCGAAGAGGCAAGTGAACATTTCTTTCTTGAATAGAGGTATCATTTTGGTGTCGCTCTTTTCAATATTTTGTTGTTCCAATGATATCTGTTGAATATTCATGTTTCTACATATTATATTACATCCAGTACCTTACAAGTGGTATCAGAGCACTTTCCTTGGCAGGAGTTGTGGGTTATTTTTTTCAGGGTGGAGACGTGTTTCGACGTCCTAAAACCACAAATATTTGTTGTTCAACACATAAATCTATGGTTGGGAACGCATACATGCATGAAATACAAGTGGTTCTTAAGTGCACATATGTTGGCCACCTATGTAACCCCTGTTGGTACCCCTTCGAGTGGTAGCGCATTAGAAAACACCTATGCACGAACCTTTCCTGGGCATCTTGGAACCCGCCTAGCTCAACCGATCAACCAAATGACTGCTATAGTGTCACGGAGAACATCACTCGGGAAGATACTCTCTAGTACCTGGGTAATCAGGTAGTACGGTCTAGCCTCCTAAGTTGGTTGTTTGAGATATTGGGGCAAGTTTTATTGTTCGACCCCACACATATATCAGAGAGAAATAGTGCAGGGAAAACCCTTGTCTGTAGGAACCCTGACAATCCTAACCCCGAGGAAAGAAACAACACAGAAAATGAACCAACAAGATCTATTGCGGTACAACCTTACCCACTTCATTTTGGTTGTGAAATTACTACACATTTTTCTTGTTAAGAATTTGGGCATTTTGATACTGTAGTATTATTCAGATCGGACTATAACTCCACAGGAGTTTAAAAAAAAAGTTTGGGGCCTGACCGCACTTTTATTTGATACCTAACCCATTGGATTCCTCTTTTCGTCCCAATCGCAGTGATACATATAATTTTTTAGCCTTTCTTTTTACTGTGGTCTCGCTCCCCTTCCACTCCCCTTATCGGGGACCTATATCATTGGATTCCACTTTTCACCCTGATCATTGTCATACCTATCATTTTCAACTCTTTCTTTGACCTCGTGGATCCACCCCTCATTCCATCATGGCTCCCACCCACCAAGAAGAAACCAATCAAAAACTGAGTATTGATCTTACTTCCCTTCAAGACAAAGTAAACAAGGACTTTCCGACCATTCATGCAAAAATAGACAACATCCAAGACGAGCTCCATAGCACCATTAGTGAAGTCAAAGACTAGTTACGTGGTCAAATTAATGGAATCCATTCTACGCTCCACCAATTCATGCATAAATTCCATACTACATCCTCCTTTGACCCCCCTCTCCATACTGAAGCTGTTGATTACAATCAACCTCTGCCCTCTCATTCCAACTACCTACCTCGTGACCTTCGTTTTCCTAGAGTCGAAGTAAACAAATTTGATGGATCGGATCCAAAAGCCTGGGTTACTCAAATGGAACATTTTTTCTCCCTACATGGTATCATTGATAAGTTAACCAAGATTCATTATAGAATCCTCTATTTGGATCCGGAAAGATGGAAATGGTGGCAATGGCATCGCAATGCATGTCAAGGGTATGTTGCTTGGTCACAGTTTGTTGTTGAGCTGTATGGACGCTTTGACACAAAAACCCATCATTTAGGGTGTCTGACCAAGCTGAAACAATATGGAATAATAGACTATTTTATTGCTTCCTTTAAGCACTTGGCTTTCTGAACGGAGGGCATGACAGACAATTTCTTCAGAGAATACTTTATCAATGGCCTCAAGGATGAAGTTTGAGCCCAAGTCATCATGGCTCGCCCCAAGACTTGGTTGGAAGCCACTAAGCGTGTCAAGGAGGCACAATAGGTCATTTTGGACTAGAGCAGAAAACCCACTTTTGTTCCCCATTGTAAATCCAAAACACCTGCTCCTGAGGCCACTCCTCTCAAGGTCCAAAAGTTAACATGTGCATAAATGGCTGAACTCCAACTCAAAGGTGTTTGTTATAATTGCGACGACAAATATTTTCCTGAGTACAAGTGTAAGGAATAAAATATTTTTATGGCCATTTTAAAGGGTGTTGCTGAAGAGGAAGTTGAAGTTCCCCCTGTTGAAGACCTACCCCTTCTTGATGTTATTACTTCGCCTGTTGATCCACCAGAAGTTGAACCACTGATTTCATTACATGCCCTCACGGTCTTCTCTGCTCCCCAAACCCTCAAGCTCATTGGCTATATTAAGCACAGGAAATTCATTGTCCTTGTTGATAATGGAAACACCCATAATTTTATTCACCGCCACATTTCCTAGGAAATCAATTGCTATATTCATGTGGTCAACAATTTTTAAATCATGATAGCTAATGGTGGTTCCATGAAATATGGCGGGCTTTGTGAAAATGTATGTCTTCAAATTGTGCAGTACCACCTGAAATCTCATATGTTTGTTGTTGATATGGGAGGTTGTGACATTGTTCTAGGTGATGAATGGTTACACACTTTGGGCCCCATTCTCATGGGTTTTAAGGAATTAACCATGAAATTACAACAAGAGGGCCAACAATATTGCTTCCAAGGAATCACATTAGGTTCGCCTGAGATCATTAGTTCCCATCGCATGGAAAAGCTTCTTAAGAAAGGTCATTTAGGTATTATCACCCAACTCCATTCTATTCGAGCAACTAAGACACTCTCTGTGCATCTTGACCTCCAATCTATCATATCCAAACACAACGTTGATTTTTCCACTTTCCAGGGACTCCCCCCTTCATGTGGTGTTCATGATCATTCCATTCAACTTATCCTCGACAATCTCCCTCACAACGTTCGCCTTTTTCGTCATCCCTTTGCCCAAAAGAATGAAATTGAGAAAATTGTGCAAGAATTGCTTGAAGCAGGTGTTATCCGTCCTAGTACCAACCCCTATTCTTCTCATGTGGTCATGGTACTCAAGAAAGAAGGTACTTGGCATATGTGTCAAGACTTTAGCACCCGCAATAAACTCACCATCAAAGACAAG
This sequence comes from Picea engelmannii, assembly GCA_009831015.1. NCBI lineage: Eukaryota > Viridiplantae > Streptophyta > Pinopsida > Pinales > Pinaceae > Picea > Picea engelmannii. The sequence goes on along the minus strand of ML790616.1, from coordinate 302,643 downwards.
TTTCCCATTCTTGTCATTGGTGACATCTTGGATGCATTAAGTGGAGCCCAATACTTTACTAAAATTGATCTCCAATCTGGCTACCACTAGATCCCTATGAAAGAATAAGACATCCCCAAGACTATCTTTAGAAATCATTAGTGTCACTATGAGTTCTTGGTCATGCTCTTTGGCCTTTGTAATGCCCATCAACCTTCCAAAGTCTCATGAATCATGTCTTACGTCCTTTTCTCAGTCATTTTGTCTTAGTTTTCTTTGATGATATTCTCATCTATAGTAAAACTTGGACAACCTATGTTGTCCATGTGGATCGAGTTTTGCATCTCCTCTTTCAACACAAACTTTTCCTCAAACAATCTAAATGTGCCTTTGGAGCCTCAGAAGTGGAGTACCTGGGTCATATTGTAGGCAAGGATGGTGTCAGCATGGATCCTAAGAAATTGAAGCTATGCAGGATTGGCCTTGCCCTAACACTCTTAAGAGCTTGCGTGGATTTCTGGGTTTAATAGCTTATTATCGCAAGTTTGTTAAGAATTATGGTGAAATTTCAACACCTCTCACGACTCTCCTTAAAAAGAGTGCCTTCAACTAGACTCCAACAACTGATCAATCCTTCCATGTCTTGAAAGCGGCTATGTGCACAATGTCGGTCCTGGCTCTTCCAGACTTCACCATGACCTTTGCCTTAGAATGTGATGCTCCGGGAAAAGGAATTGGGGCAGTCGTCATGGAAGAGGGTAGGCATTTGGCCTTCACCAACAAATAACTTTCAGACAAATATTTGGGCCAATCAATCGATGAAAAGGAAATGTTGGCTATTCTGCATGTCGTCGATCTCTGGAGTTCTTATTTATTGGGGAAACGCTTCCAGATTAAAACTGATCACCATAGCCTCAAGTATTTTCTGGAACAAAGAATTTCATCCATGGAGCAAAAAAAATGGGTAACCAAGCTATTTGACTATGATTACAAGATCATTTACAAGAAGGGAAAAGAAAATGTGGTCGTTGACGCTCTTTCCCAAAAATATGAAGAAGAAGGGTCCCTCTTGTTGATGTTTTGGTAGTTGTAGTAGGTACTTTCCCTCCTAGATGACCTTTCTTAGATGAGAAGAAGTTTTTGGAAGCAAGAGATCTGTTGAACAGATGTGGAAATACCCAGAAGAGAAGTTGGCCCAGAAGAATAAAGAACAATGAAGTGACACCTTTCTAGAAGATAAGTCGGCCCAGTAAAGTGGACATGAAAAATATAAATAGGAGGTGCCTTAGCTCATTTGTACACACTCACTGAAAATCTCTCATCTACACAGAGGCGAGGTGCAAGTTTGGGGAAGGTGACACAACAACTGGAGTGGGAGAGATTATTCTTGTTCAGTCTTTCCAGTATTCCTCTCTTGTGCGCTACTCTAGGAAAAGGTGCGCTACCTTGTTATTGTACTGTTGTTGCAGTTGGGGTGGTATTTCTGGTTATACCTTGAGCTAGCCTTTGCTCTAGGTTTGATCTGTTGGTTCATGATTGGACTAGTTTTGTGAACGAAATATATCTAAGAAAGGTTGTTTGGGTTTTCCCCGATTTGGGGTTTTCCCATAAATCTCTTGTGTTCTTTTGTCTCTTGTTTATGCTATTATTTATCAACACATGATATATAATTTAATGTTAAAGAAGTGAAAGAACAATGGTAACTCTAATGCTCTGTAAATAAAGAAAATCTAACATGGGATCAGAGCTGGTTACCTTGAGAACGATATGACCACTAGAAGGAAGATCATTTGCAGCAACACCTTTCCACGACACTGTAATATTCTTTGTCAAACTTGTTGAGCATTAGTTCCAAAGGCATTGGGACTTGTCCTTACACAGAGTAGTGCGTCCTACCTTAGCGCACCCCCTGCAACCGTCAATGTGCAGTTTGGTGAAGTTTCAAAAATTGAAGTTTTTCAGAGCTAGTGTTTCTACCCAAGAAAATGTCAACCAACACGAGAGTTGAAGATAGATTGGATGGAGAAGATAAATTCAGATCCTATAAGCAGAGAGTTCTCCTCATTCTATAAGAGAATGATTTATTGGATCATATGAAGCTGATGCTTCCAGAACCAGAAGAATAAGATGCCAAAGAAAAGTTCAAGAAGAATGAGGTCAAGGCCAAGAGGATCTTGACAGACTCAATAAAGGATCATCTGATACCTAATGTATTAGAACTGAAAACATTGAAGGAAATGTTGGATGCCCTAACCATAATTTATGAAAGTAAGAATACTAGTCGAAAGCTTACTCTAAGGCATCAACTCAGAAACGTGACAATGAACAAGTCATAAACAATAGCCAACTATTTTATGAGGATCTCACAGATCAAGGACCAGTTAGCAGCCATTGGAGATCAAGTAGAAGACATTAAACTCGTGACTATTACACTCAATGGATTTCCCTCCTCTTGGGATCCATTTGTTCAAGGGATTTGCGCCTAAAGCAAATTTCCCAAGTTCAACAAGCTATGGGTAGATTGCACCCAAGAAGAATCCAGGTTGATATCCAAGTCTCAGAAGACTGATGATGATGAAAATCAAGCACTTACTTCCCAAATGAAGAAGAGAAATAAAAGGGAAGAAGGCAGCCCGAAGAAGTCTAAGAGACCATATCACAGGAAGGATGCATCAAATATAATATCCTACACTTGCAAGAAGATGGGACATTATGCCGCACAATGTCCTCATAAACATGAAAAGGGAAAGAAGAAGAACCACCATGCAAATACAACAAACGTTGAAGAGCGCAAGTCAAAGGATGAAGAATTTGTACTTGTTTCAACACTCACAGGAACCATTACTCAAGGGAGTGATACTTGGATCATATATAGCGGTGCTTCCAAGCACATGATTGGATCCATAAATTCTCTTTCAAATTTGACAGAAAAGAGCTCACCCCTTCAAGTGGAGCTTGGGGATGATTCCAAGCATGCAGTCAAAGGTGTTGGAGAAGCCTCCCTACAAATTGACTCAGGTAATCGTCTTTTGATTAAGGATATTTATATTTTGTTTGTACAAAGATTGAAGAAGAATCTACTTTCCATCTCTGCTTTAGAAGATAAAGGATTTAGGGTATCTTTTTTGGATGGCCAAATTCTTCTATGGCCCAAGAATTCAAGCATTGATAAAGCTACTGTGATTGGTATCCGAGAGGGAGGACTATATAAATTGAAGGGACACCAAGAACAAGCCCTTGTATACAACAATGTTAGCTCAAGTGAGATATAGCACCGAAGACTTGCTCACATAAACTATAGAGCACTATCGATATTGAGAAAAATGGTTATAGGTCTAGCCAACATTCAGATAGAATGTGATAGTGTATGCAAAGCTTCACACTTGGAAATAATGCAAGGGAAGATTTACAAGCAATGACGACAGATCCAAAGGAATGTTGAACATCATACACTCCAATGTATGTGGAAATATGACAGTGTCATCCCTAGGAAAATTTATATACTATGTCTTATTCATAGATGACTATTCTCGAAAGACATGGATTTACTTCTTGAAAGCAAAAGATGAACTCTTCAACAAGTTTCATGAATTCAAGGCTTTAGTTGAAAATCTCTTTGAAAGGAAGATTAAAGTCTTGAGATCTTATAATGGAGGTGAGTACACCCCAAAGGAGTTTAAAGACTTTTTGCAAAGAAGCAGGGATTAAGAGGGAGCTAACAGCTCCATACAACCCTCAACATAATGGGGTTGTAGAAAGAAAGAATAGATCCATTGTAGAAGCAACGAAAGCGATAATTCATGACCAGGGCCTACCCATGCACTTATGGGCAGAAGCATCCAACACAGTTGTGTATGTCCAGAATAAAATTCCTCACAAGATATTGGGGAACAAGACAATTGAAGAGGTGTTCACTGGAAAGAAACCAAAAATCAGTCACTTGAGGATTTTTGGTTGTCTCGTGTTTATACATGTTTCAAAGGAAAAGAGAATGAAGTTGGAACCTTCAGAAAAGAAGGGCACATTCGTTGGATACAATGAGACTTCGAAGGCTTGCAAGAATATAAATTCCCGGTCAGAGACAGATTGAGATCAATTGAGATGTAACATTTGATGAAAATGAAGCCTTTAGAAGATCAAGGGAGTTTCACATGGATGAGGATTGAGAGGAGAAGGAGGATCCAAGGGAAGAAATCATGGAAGAATCTACAACAGAGGAACCCATTCCAGAAGTTCAAAATGAGATGGTAGAGTCAGAGAGACCTGTAGATCCACTGAGAGAAGCTACAGTCAACAGGAAGAGACCAGCTTGGCTCCGGAACACCTTGCAGGAAGTTGAAGGAAATGCAACTCCCAAAGGATCTTTTAGAGAGAACGATAGATCACATAAGTTTTCCATCTATGTGGCACTAATGAGTAGCATCATTGATTCAGAGTATTAGTACATCATGAATAATGGCGTGTGTGAGGTGGTTCTGAGACTAGGAGGGAAGTCAGTAGTGAATTCCAAATGGATCTACAAGATCAAGCATGCTGCAGACGACATCATAGAGAAGTACAAGGCAATATTTGTGGCTAGAGGATTCTCCCAGAAAGAGGGAGAAGACTACGATGAGACGTTTTCTCTCGTAGCAAAGTACACTTCTATCATATCAATTATTACGATTGCTTCCACAATGGGATGGAAATTACACCCAATGGATGTCAAGACTGCCTTCTTGAATGGTGTAATAGAGGAAGAAGTGTACATAGAGCAACCATACGGTTTTGTGGTCCATGGGAAAGAGTCCCATGTTTGTTGATTGAAGAAGGCCTTGTATGGATTGAAGCAGGCACCCAGGGCATGGTATGCCAGGATAGATAGCTACCTGATGATCTTGGGATTTACCAAGAGCGATGTGGATCCAAACCTTTACTATAAGGTTGAGAATGGTTACCTCCTGATCTTGGATCTATACATGGATGACCTGTTTTTGACAGGAGATGAGAAGCTCATAGTTGGGTGCAAGAGGGAGCTTGCTACAAAGTTCGAGATAAAGGATCTAGGTTTGATGCATTATTTTTTGGGATTGGAGGTGTGGCAGAGACCAGATGAGAAGTTCCTTAGCCAAGGAAAATATATTGTTAAGATCCTGTAGGGATTTGGGATGATGGAATGCAAGTCCATGGCCATATCTACGACGATAAATCTGAAGCTTCTGAGTGATTCATCTTCAGATTTGGTGGATCCCACAATGTATAGACCATTGATTGGATCCTCGATGTACCTGGTTAACACCAGGTTAAACAAATGATTTGCAGTGAATACCTTGAGTCAGTACATGGTTGAACCTAGACATGTACATTGGATGGCAACAAAACGTATGTTGAGGTACTTGCATGGTATGATTGGATATGGATTGAGATATGTCTCAGGTGGAGATGTGAAGCTACAGGGATATACAGACTTTGACTAGGTAGAGAGTACAATGGATGAAAAGAGTACTTTCGGATGTTGCTTCAATCAAGGATCATGTATGATCTCATGATTGAGCAGGAAGCAGACATCACTGGCATTCAATACAACAGAGGCAGAGTATATCACAACTAGTGTGGCAAGCCTTGAAGAAGTGTATCTTCGAAAGTTGCTTGCAGGGATATTTGATCTAGAGTTGGATCTAGCTTTGATACATTGTGACAATCAAAGTTGCATGAGGCTTTAAGAGAACTATGTCTTTCATGACAAGTAAAAGCACATAGAGATAAAATATCATTACATCCGAGACATGGTGCAAAAAGGAGCTATATAGCTCCTGTACATATCCACAAATGAATAGATAATGGACATTCTCATGAAGCCTCTGTCTAGAATGAAGTATGAGTACTTCAAAGACAAGTTTGGCGTGATGTAGAATGTCCACCCTTGTTGACAGGGATGTGTGTTGTTTCTTCTCCTACCGACTAACCTCTCTGGCCAAGGGTTCACTAGATCAGTCATGTGAGGTGACTGAGGGGGTAATGCATTGTTAGACCTGATGAGAGAATAAACATCACACGCATAGTCATGAGGACTATGGGAGTATCTTTGTGCTACTAGATGAGACTATAACTATTGTTGATGTCATCCCAGTAGTTGTGTGCTACTAGTTGATTTTTTCATAGTTATAGAAACATTGACTATGACTATGGATGATGACATGGTAGTAGTTTTAGTGCTACTAGTTGATTGTTGCATAGTTATAGACTATGACTATGGCTAATGACATGGTGGTAGATGTGTGCTACTAGCTGATTGATGCATAGTCATAGGGATTATAGACTATGATTATGGTTGATGGCATGGTAGTAGTTGTGTGCTACTAGGTGATTGTTGCATAATCATAGAGACTATTGGACTACATAGTGGTAGCTTGTGTAGCTACTAGTTGATTGCAGGATAGAGACATCGTGTCTCTCGACAATAGTTATGTGCTACTTTGAGTGGTTGTGTACCACTGGACATTAGTTGTGTACTACTATGTATTGGCATAGTCGTGTCCTACTGGATGGCATTTTAGTAGTTGTGTGCTACTAATTGATTGCCATGGAGACTACTATTTCACATTGAGAGTAGTTGTGTGCTACTTGATTGCAGAGACTATGATAGATGATTCGAGCTACCTATGTAATTGTAGTAGTTGTGTGCTACTAGCTAATTGGAGAGTAGTCAGTGGACTACTAAATGAAGACATCATGAAAGATACCTCCCTAGATAAGATGGAGTGTTAATGTTTTGGTAGCTGCAGGAGGTACACTCCCTTCTAGATGACCTTTCTTAGACGAGAAGAATATTCCAGAAGCAAGAGAACCATTGAATAGATGTGGAAATACCCCAAAAGAGAAGTCAACCCAAAAGAATATAGAACAATGAAGTGACACCTTTCCAAAAGAGAAGTTGGCCCAATAAAGAGGACATGAAGACTATAAATAGGAGGCACCTTAGCTCATTCAGACACACTCACTCACACTCTCTCATCTACATAGAATCAAGGCACAAGTCTGAGGAAGGTGACGCAACAACTGTAGTGGGAGAGATTATTCTTGTTTAGTCTTTCTAGTATTTCTCTCTTGTGCGCTACTCTTGGAAAAGGTGCACTACCTTGGTATTGTGATGTTGGTACAACTAGGGTGGCATTTCTAGTTGTACCTTGAGCTAGCCTTTGTGCTAGGGTTTATCTGTTGGTTCATGATTGGACTTAATTTGTGAGCAAAACCTATCTAAGAAAGGTTGTTGTCTTTTTCCAAGGATAAATCTCTTGTGTTCTTTTGTCTCTTGTTTATGCTGCTATTGTTGAGTGCATGATATATAAGTTAATGTTAAAGAAGTAAGAGAACATTGGTAACTATAATGCTCTGTAAATAAATAAATTCTAACACCTCTTTACACTCTCTTTTGTTGTACCAGATTGGCTACAAGCTACTCGCCAAGAATGGTTGCAAGATCCCAAAATCTCTCACCTCATCCAACAATTGTAATAAAATTCTCCAGCTTCTCCAGGGTACTCTTGGTGTTAAGCCCTAATATTGGCTCATTACCCCTTAATTGGGGCATATTATATTAGTAATTTTATTTTATTTATGTCGGCTTTAGGCCATTAGTTGTAATTATACCTCCTAGTCTCCTATATATACCAAGGAGACATTTTCAT
>ML790616.1:273984-287413 GCA_009831015.1 Picea engelmannii | reverse complement strand
CTATATGTGTGATTAATGCTATGGTTTGATTTTTTTTTTGCAATAATTAAATTGAACAATCTACTTGTTTGATTGAGATCATAAGGGCTTTAGTCACCTAGGGCTATGAAAAATTTACACTGAGAAGGGTAAGGGAAAGAGTGAGGAGTCAACCTCACAGCTAGGAAGAAGGACTTGAGTAAAATCAAACACTTTGTTTGTCATAAGCATGGTCATTATGCATCATAGTGTCTAGAGAAGAACAAGGGTAAAGGGGAGTAACAACAAAAGCATGCAACATCGTCTGCATAAACACAAATGAACAAGTTTCCTATCAAGTTTGTTGGTATCTTTCCTTTCTACCAACATGATTATGAGGAATGCATGGTATGTAGACAATGGGGCATGTCTAAAGAAATATGAGGTCCTAACAGGTTGCCAAATAGGTCTATCTTTGACCTGATATTGGCTCTAAGTTTCAACTGTCTAACTCCTCTTTGTTGTTGTTTTATCATAACAACAAACTGTTCAAGAAATTTTCTGTTGTTTATTTATGGTGACATAAGCTTTTAAGTTTCTCTAGCATGTAGTTTTAGTATCCCATAGGTTAGCACATGCATACCTCAAATATATAACACACATATAGATCTTTACAACTAATATAATGTTGTTCTAAACTATAGCATGCATGAAATTAGGACACAATAGTTTTTGGTCAACACGACCCTGGATAAAACCCCCCATGGAAAACAAGTTTGGAATATAAGTCTATATATGTGATGTAAATAATGTGAGATACAACAAGTACATGAAACAAATGAACCTGATACAAAGGCAACCCCTCTCAAGCTACAATACAAGTCCAAGAAAGTGAATGTGCCCAAGCATGGTGCGCCCTCCCCATTTGTTGCTCAATCCCACTCAAACCTTGTGCCCTCGCTCCTTGTTGCCTTGTAGAAGAATCCCTTGCACAAAAATATGACCTTGTGTGCTACCTTTCCAACAAGACACTCCATACAACAATATGACAAGTGTAAGACCTCCCTACTAGGTGCATGTTCTCCTTCTACAGTGCACCCTCCTGCAAGCAAGCATAAACACCACAAAACAATGGAAACCAAAGCCTCCGAGAGCCCTCCATGGAAGGAGGTGCCCTTGCTGGCCTCATCCAATGCTTCCACTCCCATTTCCATTGCTCTCCTCTTCCTGTCCAAGCGAAAAAAAAGATAGAATGAGTCTCCTTAGGCCCTATGCACCCCTCTTGAACCTCCGTAAGGAAACCTAAGAGATGGATGGCTAAGATCTCTCCATCCATTCTCTAATCAAAGGTTGAGATCATCTCATGATAATCTCACTCACAAACCCTCTTTGGGTTAAGTTACCTAAGTTCACTTTATGTCCCCTCATTCACCCACAAAGTGAATAATTAGTCACTTTTGCATAAGTGACAAAAATTCAACTTTTTGACTTAAGTGAAGTCAAAGTTTTTTTTTTCCAACGGGAAAATTTATCGATTATATTAGATATATAATGTGTTCTCAAAACACAAAGCTTAGCTGAAGTGACAACTATCAAATGAAGCTTTCGCCTTTAATGGTCTCTCGACCAACAAAGGGGGAAAGTTCATAAAAAGAGCAAGAGGACTGCTAAGAGTCTGAAAAAGACATAAGGATAAGAGGAGGATAAAATCATAGAAAAACTAGCGGACATGAGTATTCGTCAGAGTTGATACATAGTCTAGGAGTGGTATTCAAAACTCAAATCATAAAAGACCGCTAAGATGAAAAGGAACAGTACTTAAAAAAGAGTTAGAAAATTGGGAGGGCCCTCACGACCATCTAACCAGAGGTTGTAAGTTATAATGCCCACTTTTTTCTGAAGAGCTATCCTGGATAATTGATTTGCTCATTTGTTGTGGTCACGATAGATATGTTTGAAGTTGAGAGTTTTGAAAGTAGGTAGAAGAAGTTTGATTCTTTCCTTGCATGCCAGAAGGGAGATCGCTTGTAGATCGCCCATGTTGTTCAACCACTCAATAATTATTCCGTAATCCCCAAGAATCTGAAGAGCTTCAATATGTAGTCTAGAGGCCATGTAGAGCGTGGCCTAGGCGCCCAATAATTCTTCCCTGGTATTGGTGCCCAGACCACAATTAAAGGTCCATCTATAGGATGATTTTTTTTGTGATTTTTATCATTCCTCGAGGGTTGCTTTGAGTGCCATTTGAAAGCGCTGCTCCATCGAACCAGCCTGTTGGAGTGTCCTCTAGGTCAGGTATCCTCTTTGTAATCTTCAAACTTGGCTTTCTAGAGTGGATATCAATCCAGTTTTTAAGTAAACCAAGTGTTTTGTAAGTTGCAGAGCTTGTAGATGGAGTCCCATTTTCAAAAATTTTAAAATTTATGTCCAACTGAATAGACAAACAAACCAAGGATGGCAGTTTCTTTAGTTTGTGTTCCCTGTGGGTCCAATAGTCAAAACATCTAGCAAGAGTAGGCCCATCCGAAGTACTTTTAAAATTTAGCACGGTTGCAATTTTGGCCCAAACTTGTTTGGTGAAGGGGCACTTGATGAATAGGTGGTCCACAGTTTCTGTATGAATGTGGCAAAGGTGGAAAATATTTGGCCTAGTCCAGCCCTTCCTTTGAAGGATATCCCAACTGTTCAATTTGTAAGTGATCACGAGCCAAGTGAATAATTTTATCTTGGAAGGTAGGTACTAGGTCCATAGTTTTTTTTCTCCAGCCTTTGATATTAGTGTTCCAGTGCGTATTTGTAATGGCAATGTATACATTATGAACTGTAAGTTTTTCGGAGTGAACACCCCCTAACCACTGAAGTTGATCATCATAATCATTCAAGTGGATATATGATTGAGCTAAAGTCGAGCAGAGGGTGTTGCAATGTGGATCTAGCTCTATGTTTAGATCAAGTGTGTTGTTGGATAACCACCTGTCAAGAAAGTAAATCAAGCTGGAACAATTTCTGGCTTGGTAGAGGTACCAAACATTTTTTGACTGAAGTTGCGCTATCAATAGTGGAGGGAGTATGGTGGTATCACCCAAACTAAGAATGCAGTCGCGTCTAATAGTAATGGAATGACCCGATCCTGGCTACCAAGAAAGCCAATGGGTTATCCATTGTTTGGATTTGGTTAAGTTTCTCTAGAAGATTGAAGCCTCCCTGGTGGTAACCGTGTCAGATAGAAGCCAACTAGTAGTTGTGTGTTGTGAAAGGTACTTGTCTTTGATAATAGAATGCCAAATGTCAGAGGTAGTCATCACACACCAGAGGGAGTTGGCCACAAGTGCTTGGCTGAAATGCAATAAATTCTGAATCCCCCATCCGCCCTTTTGTTTGGGTTTTGCCAAAGCTTCCCAATTACAGAGGTGCTGTCGGGAGTGGTCTAAGCAACCCGACCAGAGGAAATTAAATTTCAATTGGCAAAGTTTTGTGAGTACCGTAGCAGGGATGGATGCAAGAGCCATCCAATACATTGGTTGTCCTTCCAGGACAACTTTGATGATTGTAAACCGACCTCCAAGCGAGATCCATCTCGTGCACCAGTGACCAATATTTTTCTCAACTTTAGCGATGAGCCAATTCCAGTTCGCCAACTTATAGGAGTCTACTTTTAAGAAGTAACCCAGGTACTTAAGACCAGAAGAAAGATGTGTAAAGGTGTAAGGAAAGATACCTTTAAGCTGATTTAAAGTTTGAAGTTGCAGGTTTGCGAAGTGGAAGGCCGATTTTTCCCAATTGATCGACAAGCCCATGGAGATGCAGAGAGACATGGTCAACAAGAGAAGATAAAAAGGCGGCTTTTTGAGGGACCGGGGGAAATAAAAGTTTAACAAGAGAAGATAAAAAGGCGGCTTTGTGTGATCCCTGAGTTTACATGGTCAACTTTGGAGTCCCTCCCTTCTCTCTTTCCAATCTCTTCAGGTACAAATACCCGATACAATGTAATTACTACTTAAAAGAGAGAGATACATCGTAGATTTAGAGTCTATGGAAAGGAGGCCATGTATCTATATTCATTATAGTCTATTCCATCAATATACATTATGAATCGATAAACTCCCTCATATCATTCGTACATCATTCATTTTGGTGTACGCTTAGGTGTGGTCTTAATTAAGCATGACTACTTTGTCTATCTTAGCCCACCTAACTCATTCAATTCATCCAATCAGGTTGTTATATCACCACTATGTTAGAGGAAGTCTTGGTGTAGAACACCGTTACAGTCTTGATGCCCCCCTGCCTAATTTTTGTTACCAAATGCAATGTCTCACTATGCATTATATAAATAGATGTGTATGGATGGTATTTAAAATAACAAATCCACATGTCTATTATATATAATATTGGCATTGTGTTTCAACAATATGTCCCTTTTTCTTCAAACAAAAATAATGGGATGGATTAAAAAAGGTTGGAGTTGAACAAAAATAATAGGAGGCCAAACTCGCAAAAAATGATGGAAATTTTGTAAAAAAATGATTTTTTTTATGAAATTGCAACTATCATATGAATAGATTGCATAATCCATGTTCAATAAGGGTTCTTAAGGGCATTGAATCCATTTATACAATTGAAATCAACAATTTCAGTCGAATCAATGCTGAATTTCAACAAAGATTGTATCATTGGATTTGGGTGATATCAAATTAAAAAAGGGGCAAATCATTGCCCCGTTATCAGACTAGTTACCAAAGGGTTGATTGCCTCGAACTTTATACCTCAATGTTAATTGGATGACATTAAAATTTATTTATTTTTAACAAAATGTTTTTAGTTTCCATTAGTATGTGCAATAAATATTATATACATTTAAAACAAAATAAGTCATACAAACAATGACCGTGAATAGAACGATAACTACCATACCATCATATGAAAAATAGTGGCACACAAGGTTGGGGAGTGAATTTTAGATAACATTTAACAAAATATGTAGACTAGTTCGCCAAATTAGATTGTCATATCATGTAGCGGCTAGGATAACACCCATGTTGAGAGGAGGGTCTTTTTGTCAATGGTCAACCCATCTCTTTGTTGCTATTTCCGAATCAACCAAAATTGGCTCCATTGATCATTGCCAAACTTGGGATCCTAAAGCCACTTTGGCTCAAAAATGGACAAAGGAACAACAATAAATTTATCAAATCATGGAACATTAGGGAACTAGGGCAACGACGAACTCCTACACCGCACTTGTGAATTGTGTAGGGAAACATCTAGCAATAGCTTGAGAATGAGACAAATAAGTAAATGAATGCTCGTTAAAAGTGACCCTACTTATGGTGCATGGCATCATGGCATATATGCACCATCTCCATCTCCACCTTCCTTGATCACAAACAAATATGCAAGTGTGGTAAATGCAAGTGTGGATGTGAGGTGAAAGATGTTTTGTGTTGTACATTTATGAATATTAATTTGTTTCTCGTTTTCCAAATATGACATAAGATGACTACTCTAATCATTTGCCTTGTTGTATAAAACTCGACATCCTATGTAAGGGTATCTCCTAAGAGTTTTGAATTCCAATAAATGGTAGATGAAAGCTACTAACTACAAAACTTGAAGGCGGATTTAGCAATGTTATATAACCATAAGAGATGTTTAATGATTTTGTTTTTTCCATGTATGAGGCATTTAAGTAGATAGGTGCAGGGCTATCTCAAGTGGTCGAGTACATTGAGCTTCATCCAAAAGGTATTAGGGTTGATTCCCCCAAGTTGTTTGGATTTGTTCTATGACTCACTTGATGTCCCTACTATGTTGGGTCGTAATCAATGCCAATGAGTTTAAACTAGGTATCATCCATGAAATGCAAGGAAATATCTAGGGTTTTCCTCGTAAGGTTTTCCTTGGGAAAAGAATGAGAGGCATTTAAGTTGTGATGTTCATAAATGCTTCAAATGTTGACGTACATGCAAGGTACCATTAATCAAGGACCAAGCAAATAGGCCTTTTTGGACTCGAAAGGGGATTCCCATATTGTGTGAACTTTGCATAGCCATCCTTTTTGCTTAGATTTGAACCTCTACATCTTGTTCAGTCTTTTGTCCAACATTAGCTTTGTTGACAATGATCTATAGTTGTTAGTCGATTTTTACTCCTCTAAAAGATTTTTTATTTTCCTTCTCTAAACATGTCACCAAATTTGCAACTATTGTAGGGAGAGTTTTTTTATTTAATACATCTTATATTTACCAACACACACACACAAAACATAGAAAAGAGTGGAAGGGTATATACAATGGACATCATAACCTCTTCCTTAAAGTTACCATGACTAGGATAAATTTAGTATAATCTATTGGATCTAAAGATTGGACATCTTTGATCAACATATCACCCTTATTCAAGAGTTGATGACATACCTCATCCCTCCACATAGAATGAAAAGCAAGCAAATATTTTTCCTCGTGAATAAAAACATACTTACAATTGGTTTTCCATAGAACGAATAAGGTTGAAATTCACAAGCACTATCGTGTCCTAGAGAATGCAAGATTAAACTAGAGAGAAACAATTTCCAAACAATGCAAAACACCAATGAATCTTTCCCTGAAGAATAATTGAATATCAATCCTCTATATAACTCCAACAATGTTTTGCAAACTGACACTTGCAGAAAATATGCTTCACAAGCTATGAGTGATGGCAGATAGGGTAGAGGCCATAAGAAATTTCACTCTTGGCCAAATGAGCCTTGGATGGAATCCCTTGGTAGATTGCTAACTAAGCGAAAAACCTTGACTTAAAAGAAAGTTAAATAGACCAAACATTGTGAAGTATGCGCACCCATGCATCCTCTAGATTATTGGACACACACTACACATTAAGGAATGGGGAAAATGAATATCTCCAATGAAGCATCAAGTACAACATCAAGAGTCATACTAGAGAAGTAGTCGACAAAAGGTCTGCCCCCAATCCCTCCAAAATGGCCTAGGCATCCCAATATTCATTTTAAATAACATAGATGTTGGAATAAGGCCTCTTATCTCCATAAGTGAAAGATGATCAAGGGAAATGACACCATACTCCTCAGCAAGATAATTTCAATCCTTCTAGGAAGAAGATGCAAAAGTTCATAAATATCTCAAGAATAAAATTCCCTTCTTGCTCGTCGTATCAACCTAATAGCGAGGCAACTCGACACAACAAGTATCCTGGACCCTCTAGCTCCAACTAGGATGACAAGCTAAATCCCAACTTCCCTACTATCCTCCCAATGAGACAATATAACATAAACCAAAATCCCCTTGGACTCTACTTGTATGTTTAGTAGACATCATCCTATTACGAAACAAGACTTGCTAAGGGGATAAACCCTTTAGACACCCCACCACCCACTTGACCATGAGAATACTTCCCCGGGTTTCAACATCAATTAAACCAAGGACCCATTCATCCCTGGGTATAGAGGAGTCATCCCATCGAGCCAATGGGAGGTACCTCTCTCCAACATACTTGGATCACACATACAACCTCAATATCCACTCGAGCTGTCGAAATTAAGTGCCAATGGGGAATCGACAAGAGACATTAAAAACATGAGAATACTAAAGAATGTGACCAACAAAAATCAACTTCCGTGCAAAGTGGGGTTCCTTATGTTCCAAACGTGAAGTTTTCTTTGAAGTCTCTAAAGAAACCAATCCCACATAGATAATAGTGACGTCCTAACTCAAAAGAATAACCGAATATTTCATGATGACCACAATCCAAATATCAAATCAAGTTGAAAGAACCTAATATGGCGGCGAATCCAACCCAATTAACCAAAAATTTGTCTTGTGAGCATTGACCATAGCATCTATACCTAAGAAAAATGTATCCAAGCATGTGAGAGCCCCATCAACCAAATCCTTCCTAGCCCTCGAAGAGAGGAAATAGTCATTTGCAAAGTAGTTATTAAACCTGTTTGAACCGTTAAGAGAATAATACCATGAACCTACCTAAAAATACATCCAGTCTCTAACAAGTAACCTAGAGCATCTACTTTCAACACATATGGATAAGGAGCCAAAAGGGAACCTTTAACAAATGGACCGATGTATGAAAAACGACAGGGACAAGGCATTGTTGATAAAGACAAAGACTGAAGCATTGGTGAAGAGGGTGTTCACCATGTAGTCCAAAACCAAAGCAAGTCGACATTTCCCTGTAGGCCCAATTATAAGCCTTGTCAAAGTCGATTTAAAAAAAAAAGGGACTAGCCCACTCTAATTCCTTCCATGCTGACTTCACAACGTCAAGAATGAATCTCCCTTGAACAAAACTAGTCTACTCCAATGCACTACATATCATACAATCAAGAGAATCCTCAAAGGTAACACCTTATCCATATTAGCAACTATGAGAAAAGTGAAAGGCCACCAAAACCTAATCTTGCCACCAAACACCCATGAATGAGACACATAATCCGACAAATATCCCCATAAGAAAATTCCCTTCTTGTGTAACTTGTGAGCCCAATAGTGAGGCATCTTGGCAACATATGTACCCTGGACCTTTTAGCTCCAAATGAGTTGACAAGAAAAATACCAACATGCTCTGTTACCTTGTCAATGCCAACATACTAGACCTAAAACAACTTTCCAGGTTGAACACATTTTCTTGAAGATGAGTGAGCGTGACCTTAAAATAAATGGGGCGAAGAGATAATATCACATAAACCAAATCCCCTTCAACTCTACTTGTATGTTGAGTAGGCATCAATCAATGTTGAAATAGGAGTTTTTAATGAGTTGAAGCCTCTAAACACCGCAAAACCCACTCGAGCACAATAATATTGTCTTAGTGGCAACATCAATCATATGAAGCTCCCCCCTCATCCTAGGGAATATTATACACATCCCATGGAAACAATGGGAGGCCCCTTAGTTCACCATACTTGGATTGCACGTACGACCTCAAAATCTTGTCAAGCCACCAAAACTAGGTCCTATTGGGGAATTGGAAAGAGAAATAATAAACATGAGAAACCTAAACAATGATACCAACAAAAATCAACTTTCCTGCAAAGGGAAGGTCCTTATAATGCAAGGCATGAAGTTTGTTTTGAATCCTCTAAATACATCAATCCCACATAGATATGAGTGACAGTCGAATCCCGAGAGGAATACCCAAATACCCCACAATGACCTCAGGATAAATATAAGGCCAAGCTACAATTATCCAATTTGTCAGTGAATCTAACCCAACTAACAAAATATCTATTTTTTGAGCACTGACCATAATACCTAAAGTAGATCAAAACATATCAAAGCATACAAGATCTACATCAACTAAATCTTACTGAGACCTCATGGACAGGAGAGAATTGTCTGTGAAGTGGTTATTAACCATATTTGGACCTTTTGAGGGAAAAATACCACAAAATTTCCCTGCAATATAGGTGGTCTCTAACAATTAACCCATATCATATATTTTCAACACATAAAAATAAGGAGTAAAAGAGTACCTATGACAAATGGATCGATGTTTGAAAATCCACATGAACAAGGCACTATTGATGGAGAAAAAGGCTAAAGAATTGGTGAAGAGGGTGTTCACCATGGCAATGCAACATGGTCCAAAACCCAAGAAAGTCAATGTCTCCAAAATGAAAAACAAATAAATCAATCATATGCATTGTTAAAGTCAATTTAAAAAGGGGGGGGGGGGTTGTTTGCTAGCCTTCCTAGCTCACTTCAAAGCATCACATGTTGAAACTGCAGTGTCAATAATGAATCTTCCCTAAACAAAGATATTTTTCTTCTGGCACACCACATATCATGTAACCAAGTGATTCATCAAAACCAACTATTTATCCATATTAGCAACTATAAGCAATGTGACAAGCCAACAAAACCCAATGGAATCTCTAGCTGTATTCTTGGGAATAATTTTGACTATATCCTAATTGAGAAGCTCTGCAAGGAAACCTAAAGTGAATAATTTAGAGCCCAAACAACATAAATATAACCAATGGTGTCCCATATGGCCTTGTAGAACTCAAAAGGAAGACCATCCACTTGCCATTTTTCATTTGAAGTTAAAGCAACATAAAGCTCCTCCCTCAAAAATTTTCTTTCCAACCTATCTAGATCACCATTAGAAATCTTGCAGGGGACAACCCTACAACAAACATCTCTAGTAGCCACCACTCATTCTCTTGTAGCACAAGAAGCATTTTTTTTACATGTGAACTAAACATATGTTTGACCTCAAAAGGGTCCATTGTAAGGGAACCATCGACCCTATGCAAACCAAGCCCTCTATCAACAACCACCTTCCTCTCAAGGAAGTCAAAATAGAATTTGGTGTCCTCATTCCCCTCCTAGGTCTAGTATAGATGGGAATGAGCTTAACCACCCCTAGCAATATAGTCCTTACATCTAAAAATGGTTATCTCCAACTTTGTAGCCTCCTTGTGAAGAGTCACATTATGATCATCCTCTTTAAGAACGATGTAAATATCCTCAAGTCAATGATGATCCATCTGCAACTTCTTTCTCCTCTTGCAATTCGTCATCATACCACAATATCTCATGAACTTAATAGTACTATAAACAACAATATGAGACTCCGATGATAGGATGGATGACTTACAGAAGCCGGGTGGAAAAAGTATGAATGTTTTTCTTACACATGCAAATGTAATTTGTACATGTATGAATGCCCTTAATAAGTATGCAGGGGTACGAATTTAGAACCATACAAATGGCGTAGGATTTTTTTGGATTCTATAGGTGTTGGAAGAGGGTTTTTGGGTGCGGTTGTACAAGAGGGCAAGGACACCACAACTCGTTGTATAAGTGGTAAAAAAGGGATTGCATGTTGTTTAATTGGTGACTATGGAAAAGCTCATGTAGTTAATCATGTTTATCATAGAATAATCTAGTCAAGGGAACACTCTCCTTCAAAGAACATTTCCCTTAACCGTGTTTATGGTGATGGCTCCAATTGAGTTGTGGTGCCTTCTTTCAATGCTAAGTGTGTTGGTTCAAAGGGAACCTCTTCCAATAAAGCAATAGAGGAATCGTCACCTCTGTTAACAATGGGAAATGTGGTTCCTATGGAGAATAATCTTGGGAGGTTGGAGATGATATTTGTCAGCAGTATGATGCCAATAGTTGAGACTTTGTATCTTGAGGGCATGTATCCTTGTGAGGATGGAGAAGGGCTCATTATTCTATCCAGGCACTGTGCCTTGATGATTGTGGGAGAGGGTTTGGTGATGGGTTATGGTTAGTTGGATGTCAAAGAGAAGCCAATGTAACCTCTAGTGTAGTGATGCAACTTCTAGTGTAGCCTCATGTCGAGGAGACATGGGTCCCCTCATAACCTTGAGCCAATAGTGAAATTGTGCCTCCTCCATATGACGATTTCAACTTTTTCCTAGTATATAACAAGGAGTATTTTGAGGGGCACATACATTCAAAGACTCAGGGGGTATTTCATTCATTATGCATCAAATGCAGGATGAGGATGTCTTTAATCATCGGTGCCTATTAAATTGGGAGGCCAAGGGGATCTCCTTGAACTGTTACTAGGGATTGGGGTTGAATTATGTATGGATTTTGTTTGATTAAGATGCTACAACTCAACATGTTTTACAGTTTGGTACCTTAAACATTGTTGGTTCCCTTGCTTATGTTTAGTCATGGAGGACAACATTTAACCCAAATATCCTTGATCAGGCTAATTATCCACAATGGTTAGAATTCACAACCCTTCCATTTGACATGCATCATTTTGTTGATTTGTTTTCCCATATATTTGGTAAAGTTCTTATCCCTAATCACCAATATAATTATTTTAGGTCAAGTTTGAGGGTATGTGTGGAGGTGGATTTGAAGCGGAATATCAACTCCTTCATTTATATTTGTACCATCAATGGATTTAACCAACAAAAGGTCCGATACCTCAATTTATTAAATGTCCCATTTTCCTGTCAAGATCGAGATTATTAGATTAAATATTGACCTCTTTGTAGGACCAAGTTGGTTGAGGTTGTCAGTACAAGTGATAATGTGGTCCTTTACTTAGGGTGCAGGGAAATGTGGCACTTTTGTGGCCTCAAATTAGGGTGTCAAGACTGGTGGCCCCTCCATGGTTGCTAGTGTGGGAGTGGGTGGTTCTTCATCTAGTGGTACATGATTGACAATAGATGGTTCTTCTTCTAGTGGTTTAGGTGTGGGAGTAGGTATCTATTCATTTCATGGTTCAGGTTCGGTCTCAGTGTGTGGTTCTGGTGGCTTGTTGGTGTAGCCTAGGGTAAACAATTCTTCTTTGGTGATGGTGTAGTCTTAAGCACACCAACACACTGACCCTATGATCAAGGGTGGTTCAATTCACTCTGAATCTAGCATTGTGGATTGGAACCTGGATGGAAGGTTAATTCCAAGAAGTAAAAGGAGGTTCCCCCCAACTCATGTGCACACATTAGTAGGATATTTCAACCCCAAGTTCATAGTGAAGTCTTATAAGGACACAATGGTTCATATGCCTAATAGCCAGATGATAGTTTTGGATAAATTTAATAAGGATAATATGTATAGTTGTCTAGGTCTTCATCTTCCTTTGGAATGAAGCTCTCTCTACTATCATGGAATTGTGAGGGATGATGATTCCTAGTTGAAAGTATATTGTCTGAGGTGTTTTGCATAATTTATAATAAGATGTGGTTTTCTTAGGTGAGGTTAAGTCGACTAGACTCATGCTTTGCAACATGATGAAATTATTACTAAAACAATCCTTTTTGGGCCTCAAAGCATTGCTAAGGGAGTGTAGGGGTAGTTATTGTTGTTTCATCCTATTTGCATAACTTTGTGGTAATTCATGGTTTGGACCCTGTGGATTAGTTTGTGTAGCTCACTCTTTTGTTCCAAGTGTTGGCGTCGGAAGTCACTCCTGGATTGCAGCAGGAGCAGAGCCCGACGCCCATCAGTTTATGTCACGATTTTGTTTTAAAGGGGTGATCGGACGTGAGTGAACTCAGAAAAATATCATTTAACTCAGAAAACTAGGCCAAAAATGCACAGGGAAGTGAGGGCCATAACTAAATTCAGTCAGGAATTTGAGTTAAAACGAGAGTAGAGGGAAGACTAGGGAGAAAAGTGTAATGATCCCAAGCCATTATGCAAGGATCATTACTGTTTTGGTGTCTTTTTAAAACTTTTTCTGAGTGAGGTATTTCATCAAACAGTTTGTCGATATATTTGTTTAGATGTGTTTATATGTGTGTATGTAGAAAATAACAGAAAGAGATAACCATGGAACATACCTCAACCATATTCAATAAGATAGACAAGCCAAAACATCTCAAATCTTCTTTATTCATAAAATAGAGAAACCTGCTACAATGAAGATGCCGATCTGGAATGCTCAAAAGATGGCCAAGAAGATAGACAATAGATAATAGCTGCTACAAAATGCTCCC
>ML790616.1:239704-267218 GCA_009831015.1 Picea engelmannii | reverse complement strand
TCTTCGTTGTCTACAGATTCCAACCTTTCTAATCGGGCAGAGAGATATTTCACCTGCTCCATCAGCTCACTCAGGGCGTCTTCTTCCTCCTTGGGATCTTCACCATCATCCATGGTAGAGATACCAAGAGCATCTTCTTCAAAGGCTGGAAAATCCTCTGCACATCATTCAACTTTCCATCTATCCAGTTGGGCAGAGAGAGACTTTATCAGTTCCCTAACTTTGCCCAAAGCATCTTTTTCCTCCCCAGGGTCCTCATCTTTATATCTTCTCTTATCCTCACAACCTTCATGAGACACAGCCATATTTTGCTCACTGTCTTCACATCCCCCACAACAACTATGACAGATAAACTCAGAGGAATAAAACTTTTGATAACGCGTATTAAAAGCTGCATGAAATTCACCGAGTGAAGAAATGCTAGCAGGGGGTAGAGAACGATACCATTCACGAGCATCCCCTGCTAACGAGAACATGAACATTTTCAGTAATACATCCTCATGATGTATCTCCCACTGATGCATGAGTTCGTGAAACTCACAGAGATGCTGAGCAAGGTTGTCCTCTTCATGCTCTCTAAATATGGGAAAATAATCGCCCCATTCATCCAGAGAAGGGACAACATTAGGAAAACCAGGAATAGCAGAAAAATTAAAAGGAGCAAACCTCCGAGCTAGGATTTTCTCCATTCCAAACCAGCGGAGTCGCCAATCGATCCTCGAATCATGGAGTCTCCAGGTGAAAGATACGCAGCTTTGAATATGCCTGGTCCTTGTTCACCATCAAAGGCCAGATCTTACGTTGTTGTTACCCCAAGAAGCTTCTCAGGCTGAGAAAGCAGCTGCTGAAACCTCCTCGAGAAAGCTCCTCCGGGTCAGCTTTTAGGCGTGATAAAGTAGTCGCAACTAAAACAGTGATGTGGAAACCTTGGAGTCGCCACAATGGAGTCGCCAGGTGAACAGTAGCAATATTCAAGGGCTCTGATGCCTGATGCACCTTCAGAATCAGAGACTCAATGTCGTTCAATCCCGGGAAAAATCTCCAACTTTGTTCCGGACAACGGCACCAGAAATGTTGGCTTCGGAAGTCACTCCTGGATTGCAGCAGGAGCAGAGCCTGATGCCCATCAATTTATGTCACGATTTTGTTTTTAAGGGGTGATCGAATGTGAGTGAACTCAGAACAATATCATTTAACTCAGAAAACTAGGCCAGAAATGCACAGGGAAGTGAGGGCCATAACTAACTTAAGTCAGAAATTTGAGTTAAAGCGAGAGTAGAGGGAAGACTAGGGAGAAAAGAGAGGAGATTTCTCTGGGCATCAGGCCTTCCAGCAACTCGGGAAAGAAAAACGAGACACTAAAATGTGCCTAAACGACACAGTGATAATTGCACACGGATCAAACCTATCATACTATGTAGCCACAACCATCGACTGGATCCTCCAATTCCGAATCATTCAGTGTAAGATGAAAAAGACAACGTGGGAGACTGCTTAAGACTGGTGCAAAGATTGCAGTGACCAACCATACGTCATCCTACAATATGCGACCCTCGACTGGACCCTCCAATTCCGAGTGTTTTAAACAACTAACAAACAAAATAAAAAGGAAAGAGAAGTTGACTTCCATTAATTTGACAGTCTCAAATCAAAATACATAACCAGAGCTTCCTCAAAAACTTTACAGTCGGGAGCTAAGCTCAACCATCGATGCCTACAAAAATAGAAAAACTGAGTATATATACTCAGAAAAATTCGCCCAACAGAGGCGTGCTCGAACCTCCAAGGCGTGGTGTTTCTTCTGTCAAACCTGGATGGAAATCCTTTGTCAGAAGCCACCTTAACTTAGCATGGCTCTTGCAGGGGGGACTTGCACACAAGGGTACCATGGGCGGATTGCTCCAGGCCTCCTATACCTTCCATTTATGGCTCGAGCTGAGGTTTCATCTACCTGCTCGATTTTCATTAACTGCTTCCCCAGGGAGTGGCCGAGACGATATGCTCAAAAGAAGACCACGTGCCTGCTCTCTATGGCTCGGAGGCTGGCCTCCCTTTCTTCTAGAATGCCCATCAATGTAACCCAGGGTCATGACCCGGCGCCTCTCTCCAAGGGCGCTTCGACATTTCTTCTTTTGGGGATTTCTACTTCCCCTGCCTTCAAATTTCCTGGTGCCCAATCTCGGGAAACGACCCTCCAGGATCAATGGTTGGATCAGTTTTAGAACGGATGGCCACGATCAATTTTTCTTGAACACATTGGCTCCACGCCCCTCATCTGCTTTGTCCCCTTTCCATACGACCCAGTGCTATGACCGTGGGCTCGTACCCAGAGGCACCTTCGCATTTCATGTATCGTGGATGGGAGGGAGCTGATCCTTGTTCTTCAAAGTCACGATAGGCGAAGTGGCGATATAGCCCAATCGTGCGCCACGTGCTCCTCCAGGATGGATGGCCTAGATTATTTGGCGATATTGTGGGCCCGATTCTTGGGCGCCTTCGACACTTCGTGTCTCGGGGATCCCAGCTGCAGAGAAAAAGCATTTCAAGGTCGCGATGGGCGAAGTTGCGACAGAGCCCGATCGTGTGCCACGTGCTCCTCCGGGATGGACGACCTGGCTCATTTCGGCAAGATTGCCGACTCGATTCCCGTGATAAACATGGCACAATTCCGTCGGCCGCAAATATCCACCGACCGATGATCTTCTCCATCGATCGATCCTCGCCATCGGACACTGGGTTGTGCGTCTGCTAACATTTAAGCCCGAAATTGAGATTTTGTGCACTGCGCGGTGTGCTCACGGCCACATCCTTGGACAAAATGCCTTTGTTGGACTTTTAGGCCTACTTCTTTGCATCTCGGGCTACGGGCTCAAAGGAGAGAAAACAACCCACCCCTCTTAACAAGAATAAATGTTAACACCAAGATTGGGTGATAGGATTCTATGTTCTTTATGCTCATAATCTCAGTTTTGAGCATGGTAGACTTTTGGATTGGATGGCCTCTTCTCTTCCAGTTACATAGTGGATTGTTGGAGGGGATTTTAACACGGTGGAGTGGGAATGTGACCAATGTGGAGGCTCAAGTTTCATGATCAATAGTCCAAACAAGAGAGATTTGTTCTATTGTAAGGACTCTCTCCATATTTTTCCCCGAATTGGAAACAAAAGGGGCTTGACTATGGTGGTTGGTTCACCTAAACTAACTATAGAAAAGGACGTGATGTGTTTAGGCTCAGCTAGATTGATTCTATAGTCCTCGAAGGATACATCCTTTATCAGACATACTTTACTCTGTGTATGTGTTGATGGGGGTGACATGTTTAGACCTTCCGATTTAGACTACGATCTCTTTGGGCCACTCAGTTGATTCACCTCCTTCTTATTTGTCTACGTTGAACGTGCCACACTTGTATTATAAGGGTTGCCATGCCCTAGTTTAGAATCGCAAGGAAAGATTAAGAATGATATTGTCAAGCATAAAATTCTATATTTTGTTGATAATGTGCTTACTAAGGTTGATCAGGTATAGCTTAGTTTCAAGACTCAACCATCTCTTCCAATTCATTTTTCTGGGTTTCAAATAAGTCTTTATGAATTTTAATGTATTTCTTGAAGAATTTCTTGTCAAGAGCCAATTTGAATCTATCAGAGTTTTTCTTCACATAAATTCATTGGTGGCCACCAAAGGCTAGGATCGATGAAGGATAGGCTAGATCACAAAGAGTCACTTTTCTAAACCACCTTATGCTTAATGACATCCCAATATTTCCACATGGTTTTGGCTATAAATGTCTTTTTTATGATGAGAATACTGGGGGTAATTAGAGGGCTCCACAAGGTTAGGTTGTTTCAAGCACTTTGGCCCAAGGGGACATAATAAGCGATAATGTTTCTCAATAATATTTTCCATGGTTCACGACCTTCCACTGCCTTGATGACCCATTTCAAGCATAGACCTTGAACCTGCATGTGAAAGGAGATAATTCTCATTCCTTTATAGTCTTTGGGAACACAACTAAGGTTCCAATTAAATTTTTGGAAACAAGTTTCTCCATTAAAATTAGCCTATAATAATCCCTAAGCATTTTTTTGAGATCTAATAGAGGGAACCCAACATGAAAAATACTATACATGAGTCATGCCCAATACTTTGGTGCAAATATTAAACCTTTCATCAAAAGATATAGGATTGACAACATGTTTGTGAATTTCTTAGCAACTCTTTGAAGAATACCCTCCTACAACTCCTTGGGGGACGCATGAAAAGAAAATGGAATCCCTAAGAATTTGAAAACTTGACCATGTTTATATTGATACTTGAAATGGTGATTCAAACGACAACACAAAACACTGATGTGGAGCTAGGAAAAGGACAATGGGTATGTAAACCTAGGTGGCTCTTAGGGCCTTAAACCAACTACTCGTTAAAGGTTTGATTTGTTAATGAAGTTAGTGGAGACTTTCCCCTTAAGGGTACTAGACCTCCTTCTATGTGTGTAAATTAATTTTAAAATTTACCTTATGTTGGTGATTAATTATGTTTAAGGTGTTCAATTAGTGTGCAAAAAATGAATTAAAACAATTCGCTACAAAAATTTAAATACACAAAAATATAAAACAAAACTAATAGTATAATAAGCCTATAACAATTGACAATATCCAAATAAACAAGCTAACTATATATATATATATATACAACAATGTAAACAAGGAGGTAAATAATAGTAAAACATGAGTGTTGAGCAAAGTAAGAAAGTTGAAGTATAAACAACATACACAAAAAAGGTTTGCCCAAAAAGGATTTTATCATTAGTAAGTTCCTTTTACATCCAACTAACCTAGATAGTGTCAACAACTGGTTGGGCTCCTTGTAAATATGATGTTTTTGAAACCATGTCTTGTTTATAACAACTAGAAAATAGGTGGGGTGAAGCCTCAAACGACTCGAAATTCTACTGAATCAACACCCAAGTTGTCTAAAATGTATCTATATTCATGACAGTGCTAGTCATAAGACTCTACGGCAAATATATACATGAAAAAAATAAGCAATAGTAAAATAAGGCTATAATAGTTGACGATATCTAAACAAATAAGCTAATTATGCATATGTACAACAATCTAAACAAGGCATAAAAGAACAATAAAACATGCTTGTCGAGCAAATCAAGAAAGTTGAAATAGAAATGAAATATATAAAAAAAATATTTTATTACCAATAAGTTATTTTTACAGCTAACTAACCCAAATAGTGCTAGCAACCACTTCAACTTCATGTAAACATGATGTTTTTGAAACCATTGGTTGACAACAACTAGGAAACATGCAAGGTGAAGCCTAAATTTACACGAAGTTCTACTGACTCCACACCCAACATGTTTGAAAGGTACCTATAATCATGGCAATGTTAGTCATATGAATTTGAGAAAAATATATACATGAAAACAAATAAGCAAATATTACCTTTAGAGGAAAGTAAATTTATTGTCACCCTAGTGCTAGAACTTAGTTGTAAGCCTTCTTGTCATCACTAGAAACTATTATGCTACTTGAAGGATAAAAATGTATGAGATATGAATGAATCCAATTTGTAGAACACAAGCAATACCTAACACTACCCCACATTTGCTTAGGTTCCCATTCTCTCTTTTCATAAGAGGTTAGTGGGCAATTGAAGAGTTCTAACTACCTCCTTATTTTTTCTCGAAAATTTAATTTTGTGGGCTCTTTAATTCCAAGTTTCT
Organism: Picea engelmannii; assembly: GCA_009831015.1. Classification (NCBI taxonomy): domain Eukaryota; kingdom Viridiplantae; phylum Streptophyta; class Pinopsida; order Pinales; family Pinaceae; genus Picea; species Picea engelmannii. The sequence goes on along the minus strand of ML790616.1, from coordinate 261,474 downwards.
AGATTGCAGGGACGTTGAAGGTTGAATGGGTCTAATTAGACTTGGGTTCTAGGCTAGCTATGGATTTGGATTCAACTAGTGTGCACTTCTTCATCATATCCTTTCCATAAATACTAACAACATAATAAGTAGGAAACATGATTGTCTCTTTCCATCATAAAAAAACTACATATATACATGTTCATTAAGTTGCTATTTCCATACAATCTTCAAAAAATTAGTTATAGTCCAAAACATAAGCTTACAACTATTCCAAAACAAAACATGTTTTCCAAGCTCATATAACAACTGAATCAAATACCAATCCATGACAACTAACCGTCATAAATCAACATGCCCATAACTAAGGTACTGTTGATCAAGCACATTAAACACCAACTATAGAATGAACTCATTAAACTCCTGCTGGAATCTAAGTCCATTCATGCATGCTAATAAGTCAAATTTCTACTAGTAATGAAAGATCTTATGTAACAATCACTTTAAACATGCATAGACAAGCGTCATGCGAGCTATAGGTAAAGTTTTGTGTATCTAGGAATAGTTGAGTGTGTGGTAAAGGGGTATTGTATAAAGTGGAATCCAAAGGGGTGGGGAAATACTGTTGGAAATCATCCACTTGTAATGACAAAACCCAAATCAACATTTGTTCTAAAACTAGGCATTCAAGCATTTGTTTATCTTTCAGATTCTGAGTGTTGGGAACTTCCAACCAATAATGCTACAAATTCAAATTAATAACTCCCAATAAGACAATATACAACCATCCATATACATCCACAAGCTACCAATTAATACACAAAATGCTTGATGTTCAATCCTTATCCAATGTTGTTATATCTAAAATTACATAACCAACACTTGAAACTTGCTTGCAATTTCATCATGCAAGAGTAGATTTTTCTCATGGAGGTGAAACAATTTTCCCATGGAAGTCTAGACATCCATAATTTAGCAAACAACGTTGGAAGTCATGACATTCTATGCTTATAGGAATAACATGAATAGTTATGGATGAAGCTACTTGCAAAATATTCCAAGCATGTACTTGTACTCATAAATCATAAATCCCTTCTTTGTTTTGCCTTAGAATACAATTCATCCGACTCTCGAGCTTGTAAATTATGGTGAGATTGTTGGTACCTTGCTAACCCCATCAACAACGAACTCATGAAGATCCCAATCAACAATTGTCTCACAAAGACAGAACATGTCATAAGCTAGATTTGAACCCGGGTGGAGAGGATAACATTTCTCCTCTTAACCACCCACCGCACTAGACCGAATTGACAATGTACTCATAAATCTTTGTGGGTGTATACAAACCAAAACAAATGTATATGCAAAGTCTTCACTTTTGTCTTCATGTTCATAACTGGTCCTCCTCCTTGACCTTGACCTCTACCTCCGAATCTAAATACCATTGCTTGACATAGAAACTTTTCTTTAGCCCTGAAAGGAACTCATGACTCTGATACCACTAACGGTGCAGGTGAAAGGTATAATATTCCTTTCATACAATTTCTGCAAGCTTATCTCCGTGTCTATGTTCTCCTCTACTTCATGTAGATACTCGTCAACTTTTTCCCAATATAATTTTGGAATAAAACTTGTGATTGCAATCCTAACTTTCCCAGTCTACAGGATTCAAATTTCCCCTTTGAATCAATGTGAGAGGGGCAAATTGCTGCAACAATTAACTATCATCTATATCCATGAAATCATCACTCAATGATTGACCTTAGATAGTTACAGTAACATTTGAGCAATTAATCAATTTTTTTTAAATCTATATGGGGAGATCACAATACATGTATGTGTTTGATCGCTTTTTACCAGAAGATTTAGATTTGATTCTATTCAATCTAGAATAACAATACTTACAACAATCTATAATGATCTGGGATATGTTTGTTAACATCGAACCAATAAAAACATTACACCAATGATCTGATCCAATCTTGAATAATTTGTAAGTTTGTCAATAGATTCGAAGAGTGATTCGTTTGAGCAAGAAATACCACCTATAGGTTCATTGCTCTACAGACACAATTTCAACCCACAATTATGGAGATAGTGGAAACTAAATGAACTACGACCAATGAATAATATATTGATTGTAGACTTCAATTTTCTTGTGATTTCACAATTGTAGAGGACACATTCACCTTGTTCCTTGACCGATTCAACTCATTGTTACCAATAACTTCATTGACTATGCAATCACGATCTAGAAATATCAATCCCAATCAATTATATACAACATTCGTTGGTTGATTTCTAATATACATAATTTAATGACGAGAATTCAACAATCACAGACTTGAAATTTTGGAAAGAGGCAAATGACAAAAATATGATCACTTTGGAAGTGGAGAATGATAGATATAATTTTTATGATAATTCCATTCATTGTATTCACTCCCAATTCGACCTTCTACATTTTCAGATCGTGTTTTTATACATAGTGAAGTTGATCGATCATGATCTGCTAAGGATGGATCAAGTCAACCATTATTAGCTTACAATCTTAACTATCAAACCAAATTTACTGTTAAAAAATGATTACAACTTGATTCTTGGAAACAAATCCCTTATTCAAACTAATCTAATCTCTAAATCTTAAATTAAGTGAACCCACTCCCCTTGGTAAAGATTTGTTTGACCTTCTCAAAATTGATTTTGAGTGATTCTCCTGCATCAGGCTCCCAAGGAACAATTTGTTCATGGACTCCCATCCATAAGGTTTTCAACTCTATTTCCATCATCCAAGTGGCATCTTCTATTGGAAGACCCTTCCATTTCACCAAATATTCATAATACTCATCGTTCCTAGTCCTTTTAACAATCTTCTTGTCAAAGAGTGCTTCTATATGCAAAGGTTTAACTGTAGATAATGATTGTTGACAATGCTCTATTTAACTATCCATTATTTCAGGTGTAACTATTTGTTACATTTTCCCTATAAAGATATAGGTCCGCCATATTAAAATGCTCTTCTGTTTTCTCCAAATCCGTCCTTTGTTCATATCTGTTGTTTCTTCCCCGCAATTTCCATTGGACATTTTCATGTAAATCCTTTAGCATGGTATAAAAATACTCTCCATCATATGATCCACGTGGATGTCGGTGGCTTCCCACCTATTCCAACTGGCTCATTTTGGAAGTTTTCCAGTTTGACAGTTTTTTCCTAGTTTTTGGGTCACCGACTTTCGGGGCCGTTTTGAGGCCCTAAATAGTGTTTTCAAGGCTCGCCACAATTAGAATATAAATAGAGTAAAATTATGATGACCATATGTGTATTCCTCGGACAAACCTTTCCAACGAGCCATCGTGCACCTAAAACGGATATTGTATGCAAAAGTTACGACCCCGAGAAGTTGAAGTACTAGCTTACCCCAACGGGGCCCACATGATTTTTAGCGCTTCATCTCCAAGGGTTAGGTTTTTGGATGCCTAGGGTTTTGGAATTCATACTGATTGTAAAAAATGCCTTCAGAGCCTCATTGTAATCATCTTCTTGTGAATGAGCGCATCCTTCACATCTCTTCTCAGAGACAAGCCGCCACCATTCCAACAAGCTTGTTCTTCGCTACATTTTATAGTTTTAGCTTATTTCCTTATTGAATAGAAACCAATTTTACTGTATCTTTGTTATTCTGTGTTAAAAATATTTTAATAATCTGTATTCATTTCATCTTGTTCATAAAACAAGGATGAGTGGTATCAAAGCGGTCTGCTCCTTGTTGTTCTTAATGCATGTCCCCAACGAGGCCAGGGTACAAAGAATTGGGTCTCGAGCTTGTTTCTCTTGAGGAAAAAATCTCTCGCACTCCCAAGCGACCTCTCATGGCGGGAGAAAACAATGACGAAGGGATAGGAGATCCTTTCAAAATGTTGCTTGAGGAAGCCCTCATGCAATAGAAGAACAAGATGGTGGATAGTTTTGTGCAAATCCTTCGGCGGCTACCGACAGGTGACGCATCTTCCTCAAGCGGAGGCATCGCCCCCTTCAAGATACAAATAAACTTTGATATTCCTATATTTGAAGGTCATATAGACGTAGATATTGTAGACAAATGGTTGAATCTACTAGAAGGGTATTTTTGTGTCCATAACTTTTTGAATAGAGAAAAGATTACTTTTGCGCTCCTCAAAGCTGTTCCTCATGTCAAAGATTGGCGGGAAACTTTCTATGAGCAAAAGGAAATAGAGGAACCCTCATTATTTACAGTCGCGGTCACTTGGGAATCCTTCAGGGATGCTATTAAGGAACAATACTACCTAGTCAGAAGTTATGACGACTTCTATGCAAAATGGACCACACTACGGAAAGAAAGAGACCAAGTAGTGATAGAGTTCACAAATATCTCCCATACTTTGTGCACCAAAATGGGTATCAAATATTCTAAGCAACATCTATTGCTCAAGTATCGTGGTGGTATGCATAGATACATCCAGTCCTAAATGGAATTTCTGTACATCTCATCCTTGGGCGCGACCTATCGATATGCCGTCAAAATTGAGCAGAAGCTCAAATAAAAGACGCGAAAATTTGGGCCTGGGAACCCCTCACAGCAAAAGCCAAGAAAGGGTGGCCCTAAACCACAGAACAAAGGAAAGAGTAAGGATGGAAAACATCAGGACAACTAGTCGAAGCTGCAAGTAAAGAAGGACACTGAAAAGACAAAGAAAGATACCGGGAAGTGGTGCAACTTCCATAAGAGCCCTTGGAATAACATTGTTGATTGCCGTTCAAAGTAGTCGCTGGTGGCTGAAGTGAAAGCCTCTGAATCAAATGCAGGTTTTGACTCTGAGTCAAAACCATAAATAGGGAGGCAAATCATTGATGTTGAAACTAGTGCCACTGTTGCCACCACCAAGCTCTAGCCCGATGAACCAGATGAGCCAGAAGAAGGCGAGCACCTTTTCCATTCACAAATGTGGGTAAAAGGCACCCTGTTGCACTTCAATGTTGATAGTGGTAGCCATAAGAACCTCATCTTAGCAGAGGTTGTGAAGTGGCTAGCCCTGCTGACAATGCTGCACCCACATCCCTACACCATTGGATGGCTCCGCCAAGGAAGCGATCTCCACGTCAACCAACAGTGTTGAATGTCGTACGAATTCAAGCCCTTCAAAGACGAGGTATTGTGTGATGTTGCTCCTCTCGAAGTTTGTAATTTTCTTTTGGGACAACCTTATTTATGGAAACGTCATGTTGTATATGAGTCTAGGTCTTGTAGTGTTATTATTACTTTGAACAGGAAATTGTACAGGATACTCGAGGAAGTCCCACCTAGTGCTATTTCCTTGATCTCTGCCAAGTAATGTAGGAAGGTCATGTTTCAGACCGGGGAATTTTTCTTCTTCGTGATTCACTCTCAGAGTGAGTGAAAGATTGCAACCACATCCAAGGTCTCCATGACCGATCTCTCCACACAACGGAAGTAAGTGGATAAGGTCATGGAAGAATACTCAAATATATTCTCCTCCTACTGGGGTACCTTTGCACTACCAGGTCAAGCATCCAATCAATCTGACCTTCGATGCACCACTACCCAATGGGCCAATCTACCAACGCTCTCTGTTAGAAAATGAGGAGATTAAGAGGTTGATCCAAGATTTTCTCCATAAGGGGCACATCCATCCCAGCTCATCACCTTGTGGGAGTCCAATCATGTTGGTGCAGAAGAGAGACGGGACCTGGCGAATCTGCATTGATTACCAGGCCCTGAATAAAATCACAGTCCGCAATCGGTACCCGATTCCCCGAATCGACGACCTCCCTTATGAACTCACGGGGGCCAAATACTTCAGTAAGATTGATATGAAATCCGGCTACCACTAGGTCCCAACAGAACATATAGATGTATGGAAGACCGCCTTCAAGTCAAAAGAAGGTCTTTTCGAATGGATGGTCATGCCCTTTGGTTTGACAAATGATCCAACAACTTTCATGAGGATGATGGAAGATATCGTGTGACCTTTCACCAATACTTTTGTAGTGTGTATTTGGATGAAATCCTCATCTACACCAAGACTCGGGCGTAACACTTGCATCATATTTAGTAGGTTCTGCACACCCTACAACAACACAAGCTATATTCTAACTTGTAAAAATGCTCCTTCGGCATGGACATGGTCCATTACCTAGGATACTTCGTTGATCGGCATGGTGTGCATGTGGATCCATCCAAGATCCAGGTCATCCATGACTGGACAGCCCAAACCACACTCATTGACCTTCGAAGCTTCTTGGGCCTTGCGAATTTCTATCACAGGTTTGTGTTGGGATTCTCTCATATCACATGGGCCCTCAGCCAAGTAACCATGGGGGGTGTTAAGGAAATATTTGTGTGGGGGCTGTCCAACAACAAGATTTCCATGATTTGAAGTAGCGCTTGTGCTCATCCCTAGTACTTTCATTACCAAACCTACAACAACACTTTGATATCAAGACAGATGCTTCAGACTATGTTGTTGGTGCCATTGTCACTCAACACGGCCACCCCATGGCATATCATAGTGAGACACTATTAGATGTTGTTTGTAAGTACCCTACTTATGACAAAGAAATGTACTCCATTGTGCAAGCCTGCCACCAGTGGAGACATTACATTCTTTGGAAGGAGACAATCATCCACATTGATCATAAGCCATTGCTGTTCATGCAGACACAAGGAAAATTACAGAATGACCGCCATTAGAAGTGGTCCACATACTTGTAGCAGTTCCACCTTAACATCAAGTATAAAACAAGAAGTACCAACCGACCTCCAGTCGCGACACTCACCACTGTGCTAAACTCTTGTGGACATGAGTCCTCTGAATGGCCCCACCTCTATGAGATAGACCATGATTTTTCCACCACCTACCAAATGTTGGGTGCAAACTCAGTTTTCACTAATTTACATCTTTAGGACGAGATGTCGTGCCGTCTGGGCCATCTTTGCATTCCCTCAAGTGAGCGAGCGAAGCTGATCTAGGAAGCTCACTACAGTCGGGTGGGAGAACACTTCGGTGTCGAAAAGACAATCACAGTGATGCAGAAACATTTCCACTGGTCGAAACTTCGACAGGATGTCGACAAGTATATCAAGTCCTGCATCGCTTGTGCTATTTCCAAAATGACCACTAAGAAACAGGGTATGTACACCACTCTTCTTACTCCTGATAGGCCATGGGAATCTATCTCAATGGACTTCATGTTGGGCCTTCTGTCCACCAAAAGGGGAAATGACTGTGTTTTTATGGTTGTTGATCGCTTTTCCAAGATGGCGATTTTGGCCGCCTGCAAGAAGAGCATCACAACAGAGGTCACTACCAAGCTCTTCTTTGAACGAGTCTGGGTACATTTTGGAATCCCACAAACCATTGTCTTAGATCAGGACAGTCGGTTCCTCAACACATTCTGTTCGAGCCTCTGGTCACTGTTGGACACCAAGCTCACCAAATCTACTACCTTCCACCCCCAGACAAATGATCAAACTGAGGTCGTTAATGAGATGATCGTGCATATCCTGCGCATGTACAATTCCAAGCACCCCCGCACATGGGATGAGAGTCTTCCATATGTCGAACATAGCTACAATTGAGCCCTACATAGATCAATCGACCACAGCCCCTTTCAAGTGGGTTTGGGATTCCAACCATTAGTCCCCATGGATATTGCACTACCCCTGGAGGCCACCTCAGTCGACTTGTCCCTTGCTCCACCTAAATATGAAAAATCCACCTGGTTCATTGAGTGGATCCAACAAATCCGCCAATAGGTGAAAGATATTTTACAGAAGTCCAATCCCAAATACAAGCAACGCCATGATCAACAACATGTGCCACATAAGTTCTAGGTGGGAGACAAAGTTTGGTTGCACTTGCAGAAAGAATGCCTTACAAGGTCCCATAGGAAGCTTCTCCCACTCCATTATGGGTTGTACATCATCACTAAGGCCGTGGATGATAATTATTTTGAGCTCAACATTCCTATTTTCCTTGGCCTGCACCCAACATTCAACGTGGCTCTCCTTCGACCATATTTCCCACCATTATTGGATACCTCAAAGATAATAGAGCAATTGAAACCAACATAGCTCAACCCCGACTGCATGAGACAAGAATCCAGTGATCATATTGTGGACACACAAGTCAAGGGCACTCGAAATCAGAATATCCAACTTTATCAAGTTGTCAAAGCAGGGCATCTCCTGCACCAAGGCAAGTGGTTCACCAGGGGCCAAATTCAGTAGAAATTTCCTCATCTGATAAGGGAACTCAACACAATGGAGAACATTGCTTTATAAGGGGGGAGGATTGGTCCATATGGATTTTGGTGTCTTCCCACCTATTCCAACTAGCTCATTTTGGCAGTTTTCCAGTTTGGCAGTTTTTCCTAGTTTTTGGGTCTTTGACTTTCGGGGCCGTTTTGAGGCCCTAAACAATGTTTTCAGGGCTTGCCATAGTTAAATTCTGGACAAAGACAAAGTCTGATGGCAACATGTGTAGTGATTGGATAGAAATTTCCAATGAGCTATCATGCGCCTAAAACAGAGATCATATGCAAAAGTTACGACCTCGAGAAGTTGATGTACTATCTTACCCCAACGGGGCCCTCATGACTTTTGGTGCTTCATCTCCTAGGGTTAGGTTTTTGGATGCTTAGGGTTTTGGAATTCATGCTGATTGTAAAAAATGCCTTCAAAGCCTCATTTTAATCATCTTCTTGCGAATGAGCGCAACCGTCACATCTCTTCTCAGAGATAAGCCGCCACCATTCCAACAAGATTGTTTTCCGCTGCATTTTACAGTTTCAACTTATTTCCTTATTGAATAGAAACTAGTTTTACTGTATCTCTGTTATTTTGTGTTAAACATATTTTGATAATTTGTATTCATTTTATTCTGCTCATAAAATACGGATAATCATCACTTCTCATTCCATACAATACGGATAATCCCTTCATAGTCATAAAGATGACTGCCACATAGATGGTTGTCAAGACAAATTGTAAGTAGCATTTTTGGTTGTGAATTGGTTCCTGAAGCATTTGGTTTTGGTATTCCACCACAACTTTCCCACAAGTATTAGTATTCATACTATTCTCAACGATAATAGGCAGTTTCCCACTTACAACGTATTTTTCCATACCTTACTGCTGATTATTTATCAAAATTTCTACTGCCATAACAATTTCTGCAATAGGGGTATTTGGATAATATATGTTTTGAAACTCATGAAGCATCATATTCTCATGTTTAGTAAAAAAAATATGATCTTCTTGAAGAAAATTAATTACGTCAACAACTACCTTTGGTTTGTCAAGCACTTTATGCTCTGTTTCATCCTTCAAGAACTGCTTTTTAGTTAGAATCAACACTGGATTGTGAACTTCTGCACTTTTCTCTTTCATTGGAAAAAGTGTATGCTTTTCTCCATTTGTCTCAATATTGTTAAGGTTTTTCCTTTCATCATGCATTGATTTTCTGTCATATTGCCAAGTTCTTCCCAAAAAAATGTGACAAACATCCATTGGCATGATGTCACACAGTACTTTGTCCTTGTAGCTGCCAATTTGGAATTCCACTTCATATTGTTCATTAACCAAAATCTTGTGTCCTTTTTGTAGCCAAGACACCTTGTATGGAGTAGGGTGTATGACCTTCTTCAAGTCCAATTTCTCAACCATCTTTGTGGACACTAAATTGTCAATCCTTCCACTGTCAATTATAACCTCACAACACTTACCTTTTTCCTTCCAGACAGTCCTGAATAGGATTTTCTTCCATGTTGGTTCTTTTATCTCTTTGGACGACTTCAACAAAAATCTCTTCAACAAAAAAGAATCTCCAAACTATGGTCACATTCTCATGTATAGGTGCCTCCACATTTTCTTCATCAACCTGGGTTATGTGTGCACTCCCTCATATGGTAGCAGTATTCTCAGTATAGTCAAATGATCTATGTCCAAGTTCATTGCACTTGAAACATCTATTTTGGAAATTTTTACCTCTGCCTCTAGAATTAGATTGCTTTCCTCTAGAATCGTTACCTTTTGTTGATTTTTCTTCCTGAATTGGGATGTTGGCTTCTTCCTTTTGTTCTGGTAGTTGTCCTTGTCCAATTGCATGTCGTATTTCCTTGATTGAACCACAACCCTTTCCTTGTCTTATGGCTAAATGTTCTTAAGCTTTCAAAGAAAATTGATATGCATATTCAAGTATTTGGAAATAACAAATTGATTTCATCGTGAATGTCAAGCCTCAAACCATTAATGTACCTTGCAAATTTTTCAGTGTTGTATTCTATGTATCTAGATTTAATGTTAACCTTATATAATTCTTCAGTGTATTCTCTAACTGATAATAACCTCTGTTTTAAATTTTGCATTTGCTTGAATAAAGTAAGATGATAGTATCTAGGCATAAATGTACCTTTCAATTTGGCTACCATTCTATCCTAACTTTTTATCTTATGCTTGCCTCTGTTTCTCCTCTTAAATTGCACACCATCTCACCAAAGAGATGCATGACCTCTCATTCTGGTCACTACAAACTTGACTCTTTTCTCTCCATCCACTTCTTCATATTCAAAGTACTTGTCCATTGCACTAATCTAGTTAACCAATTCTTCAACATTTAGGCTACCATCATAAGTTAGCACTTATGTCCTTGGTGTAGAGCTAGCTCCTAAGACTGGCTTGAGCAGTCTCATCTCCATAGTCTCTTCAACATGCTCTTCCTCTTCTATTGGATACTCTTCTTCTTCCCTCTCATTGACATCTACCCTGTCAGGGTCACACTATTGAATAAGTTCCATGGCCTCTAATCGCGCCTAAATATCCTGACCTCTTCATGAACTTTTGCGTTCATGACTGGTCGTCCTCCTCGACCTCAACCTCTACCTCTGACTCTAAATGCCACAACTTGATAGAGAAAAAAATCTTTAGATCTGGCAGGAAGTTTTGGCTTTGATACCACTAATGATGTATGTGAAAGGTGTAATCTTCCTTTCATACAAGTTCTATAAGTTTTTCTATGTGTCTATATGCTCCTCTACTTCATGCAGATAGCTTTTCTCGTCAACTCTGTCACAATAGAATTTTGGAAAAAAATTGTGATTGCAATATTAACTTTCTCAGTCTACAGGATTCAAAGTTCTCCTTTGAATCAATGCGAGAGGGAAAAAATCACTACAACAATTAAATATAATGGATATCCTTGGAATCATCAGTCAATGACTAACCTTAGACAATAACAAGAAAATTTGAGAATTTCCTCAATTTTTTTAAATCTAAACGGGTAGATCACAATACAGGTCTACATTTTATAGTTTTTGACTACAAGATTTGGATTTGACTCTATTCAAGATAGAATAACAATAGTTACAACTATCTATCATGATCTGGGTTATGTTTGTTAACATCGAACCGAGACAAAAATTGCACCAATGATTTGGTGCAAGCTTGAATGGTTTATAAGTTGCTCAACAAATCTAAAGTGTGCTTCCTTTGAGGAAGAAATGCCACATATAGGTGCCTTGCTCTGCAGTCACAATTTGAACCCATGATTTCTGAGATAGTAGAAACTAAATGAACCATGCCCAATGGATCATATCTTGATTGTAGACTTCAATTTGCTTGTGATTTCACAATTGCAGAGGACACATTCACCATGTTCCCTGATTGATTCAACTCACGATTACCAATAAATTCAATGAATCTGCAATCACGATCTAGAATTATCAATCCCAACCAATCATATTCAACATTCAAGGGTTGATTTATAATATAAATAATTTAATGACTGGAATTCAACAGTCCCAGACTTGAAATTATTGAAAGAGGCAAATACAAAGACATAAATATAATCACTCTAGAAGGGGAGAATGATAGATATAATTTTTTTGATAATTCCATTCCTTGTAATCACTCCCAATTTGACCTTCTACATTTTCAGATAGTGTTTTTATACATAATGAAGTTGATCGATCAATATTTGCTAAGGATAGATCGAATAAACTATTATTAGCTTAAAAATCTCAATGATCAAACCAACTTTATTGTTAAACAATGATTACAACTTTACTTTGGGAAAAAAAATCCCCGATTGAAACTAATCTAATATCTAAATCTTAAATTAAAGGAACCGACCCCCTTTGGTAAATATTTCTTTGACCTTCTAGAGGTCAAAATTGATTTTGAGCGATGCTCTTGCATCACCATACCTCCTATACAAAGTACTACTAAAAATATCCTAAGCAGCCTTAAATGATTGCTCAACCTAAACCAAATTATGATAATAGACATATTCAACATGTCTACATTAATGAGATGAAAATCACCAATCTTACTCATTGAATATTTTAGAAGTAAATGAGTTGAAATTGCATCTGGGAAGGGTGATCAAAACTCCTTCACCTCCAATATTCATTGAACATGTAGATGACAACCCCAATAATCAAAAGAAACAAAAAAATCAAGAAACAAGTAATCCTCCCTTTCAACAAACCCCTCCTTATCCTAAGAGGCTAGACCAAAATAAAATCTACAATAATTAAGAGAATGAACTTCTGGGAGGACTCAAAAATCTATATGTGAATATGACTCTCCTTTGAGTTATTAAGGAAATCCCCATCTACAATAGGTTCATGAAAGAAGTCTGCATTAAGAGACTTGGGAGAAAGAAGAAAGACTTCCCTACAATCGATGTTATAGAGTAGCTTGTTGACCTTGTGTTAAGCAAAGTCTTTGTTACCACACAATATAAGACCCCAATGCAAATCCTCCACAAGGTTCCAATACCAGTGGAACATCAGAAGATGTCACCACTGCCACCTAGGTAATAACTTCCTTCTCTTTAGTGAAGGAATAGATCCAACACAAGGGAGGCTTCCCTAGTAGCCTCAAGGAATTCCTAGGAAATGCACAATCAAGTCTAAGGCTTCCTGTGTAGCTACAAAATCTACCACCAATGGAATAATATAGTCAAGGTAAGGACAAGGTGGTAAGTTTGTGCAATTTCTAGATCTAGGGGAATTTAGAAGGCTTGTCAAGTCAATTTTCAGCACAATAGTACAAGTTATGACAACAACAATAAATTAATCTCTTGAACAAATAGTAAACCAATGAAAAATCTGAGCTAAATGATGGATTAAAATAGGGTTTTGGACAAACAACAAAATCTAAAAATACGAGTGAATATAACAACCAAGAATGTCTAGACATCCAATCCTAATTACGCTGAAATAAAAATCAGCAAAACAATTTCAGGGTTTTAAAATGACTTTCAAGTGAAGTGCATACATAAATACCAAAAAGTCTAGCCTTTTTATGGTCGAAAATGAATATATTCTTGTTATCTAACCCTAAAACAATAAATAAAAGTTTGAAATTGGAGTTTTATGATTGACTATTGGGAAAATATTAGTGCCTGCTATATTTTTTGGGCATATGGGGTCAATAAAGGACTCCTTTGAAGAGATGTAAGTGGATATATCTAGGGTTGTTCACTACTAACCCTAGAAGATATCCCTAGTATCTTACTAGGTCTTCAAAAATAATTAAAGGGAAGGCTCTTCACTAATAACCTTCCAAAAGTTTTGACAAGAAGGGTTTGTTCAAGAAAGAACCAAGTGAATACACAACCATCACTAGAGAAACATCATTATAATGACATTATTTCACAAAGAAAACCACAAGATAAAGTGACACCACTTACTAAAGAAATATTTCATCCATCAAAACCCTAACAACGAACACCCATGAAGAAGCAAAAGCAACCACAAAACACCCTCTCCAAAAATTCACTCTAACTAGCCATCCATAGCGATTTGTATACAAGAGAAAGACGTAGTAGAAAAGTAGTGGCAATTATCCACAAGTAGCGATTCTTTACAAGTGAGAAGTGCCTCTATTATTTATACGAGAGATCAATTACCCTTCTCACCCATTAAAATCCCCAAAACCATAAAATAATTCCTTTATCTCTCATAAACCCTAGAGATAAGGTAAAAAGACATAAAATATCCATGATACAAGAGTGGATACGCCACTAACACCCCCAACTATGCCTCCAAGATGAAGTAAAGATGCTCTAATGCTAAATTGTCCATGATAAATACATGCTAGAGGCCACATGTGTGGCATAAATGACCTCATAAAGTGGAAGGCTCACTCTAAAATGATGTGTAGGGGTTTAAATAATGAAATGTTCCCTCCAAGAGGTGCAATGTTTCATCTTCAAGTGATATGTCATCTCTAAGAGGTGTGATGTCTCATCAAAAGGTGTAACTTCACATTAAGATGCGTCAACTCATCATCAAAAGGTGCAACGTCCCATCATCAAAGGGTCAAATCATACCCCATGGGTGCTAAAGTGTCTCAATAAAGGATCCATGTCATTACAAGGCTCAATTTCCCCCCAAATAAATGGAAAAACATCTCTCAAGTAGTGGGATGACCTCCATCAAGTGTGCTAGTAGCCCCTCAATGTCCTCCAAAGGACCAATGTATCAATCAAGTGGTTAGCCATGCGAAATCCATCGTCCAAAGAGTGGCTCATGTAGTCCAATGATCCCTCAAAACTGAAGGGATGTACAGAAGTCAAATACAACATATAAAGTGAGTCATGTCAATGCAAAATCCACTAGATAGATCATATTAATTATCATCTTCAAACTTCACACAAGCTCATAATTTTATACAAATTTCCAAGTTTAAGTATGGGAGGATAATTATTAACCCCTATTAGGTGTGCTAGTACGCAAGAAAATGAGTGTTTCCCAAGAAACCCATCAAGGAGTATGCATAATGGCATATGGTATGGTTTTCGGTTTACTTCATGGGTGGTATCATAGTCATGAAAAGTTACATATGATAGTCATCCCCATGATTTCCTTTGAGCGAGGGAGCACTTAGGAATGAGTTACCCTTTCCTCAACACAATGTCTTTCTAATTCCTTTTGTTAGGTATTAATTCTTTGCATATTGTTGAAATTCTTACTCCAATGCCTAGGTATTTTGTTATCTAGTGATTTCCTTTCTGCAATCAGATTAGCAACTCACAAAACAATAATACACTACTGAAATATTCAATGCAATATCATGTAGCGGAAGCATAAACAAGGAAACGAAATCAAGCACACATAAACACCAATTTTTTTGGGTAAATACCCTTGGAAAAACCCCAGAGGGAAAACCAGTGTTGAGAATGATTTTATTATGCTAAAATTAGGGCTCCCGTAATAGGGATAGTGGCCCACTGAGAGAAATACAACTGCAGACCAACCTGGCAAAGGTTGATCTGTTATACAATCAATTCTGGCACACTTTTCTAGGCATCTTCGACTGACTCTTTAGTGACCCATGGATATCTGCAACTTTCCACACTATGACCCATGGATGTCCATGACTGTCTTCTCTGTGACTTGTAGATGTGTACGAAAAATCCGTACGAAAAAATTGTATAGTTTGACTCTTTCCTGTGGCTTTACTCCGCTAAAACCCACCTGCGTATGCCTATGTTCTCTCTTCTCCATGACTTGTATGATCTCTAGGCGAAGGTCCTTCTTCACCTATCTAAGATCTTGAAACACAATCCTTCATGATCCAATACTCTATGTCGACTCCCTCAACACCTGTCAATTCAAGTGTCTTTCTCCTTCACCCTAGCCTTGCTTTTATAATCCCGAGTTACAATGTATTTCTAATCTCCAAAGTGATCTACGGTTGAGAATACTTTTCACACTGACTTTTGATTTATATTACATGCTGCATGCTAAGCATGTTTCATAAATAACTCAATTAACTAATTACATAATTAATTAATAAAATCAATTTACTTTAATAATTCCTTTAATTAAAGTTAATTCAAGAGAAGAAGGCTTTGTACAATTTCCACATGTTTAGACGTGTAGACTTGTGTGGAAATACCTGTTCAATGCTACCACTAACATCAACACTCCCTCTTAGCAAGTAAGGTATTCTACACCACTCCAAGTCTATCCCTGAAGAATACAAAATTCCTTTTCTCCAAGGGCTTGGTCAGAATATTTGCAACCTGCTCATCTGTGGAAATATATTGAAGCTTCACTGATCCTTTCTAAATCCTAACCTGAATGCAGTGATATATGATCTCAATATGCTTGGAAATATCATTGAATACTGGATTCTTAGAGAGTTTGATACAACTCTGATTATCACAGTATATCACTACAGGCTCTAGCTCCTGACCAAATAAACTTGTAAGAAATTTGTGAAGCCAAATGGCTTCACAACTAGACTTAATTGCTTCCATATACTCTGCCTCTGCTAAACTAAGTGTCACAAAAGTCTGCTTCCTATTGAACCAATTAATCATTGTTGATCCCAAGTTGAAGCAACACCCCAAGGTGCTCTTTCTGTCTACTGCACTGCCTGCCCAATCCGAGTATGTATATCCCTGCAACTCTACTCCATCTCCTCCAAGATATCTAAATCCATACTCCACTGTACCTCTCAAGTACCTAAGCACATGCTTTGCTGCGATCCAATGCACCTTCCTTGGCTCTACCATGAACTGACTCAAGGTGTTCACATCAAAATGAATATCTGGTTTGGTGTTGCCCAAATACATCAAGGACCCTACCAGCTCCATGTACATCCTAGGATCCACCAACTCTGAATCTGAAGTGTCAATCTTCTTCAGATTGGTAATCATAGGTGTAGCTATTGGTTTACATTCCTCCATCCTGAATCTCCTCAAGATATCTACTGCACACTTCCCTTGTCCAAGGAATATCTCTCCCGATACTTGCCATACCTCTAATCCCAAGAAATAATGCATCAAGCCAATGTCCTTCATCTCGAACTCACTAGCCAAATATGCTTTGCACCCTACAATAAGCTCCTTTTCTCCTATGATAAATAAATCATCAATGTACAAAACCAATACGAGAGGATCCTTCAAACAAGTATGAAGTACAAGTTAGGTTCCGCCTCACTCTTGATAAAGCCCATACTCTGCAAGTATCCATCGATCCTGGAATACCACGCCCTGGGTTTCTGATTGAGTCTGTACAAGGATTTATCAAGCCTACATACATGAGACTCCCTCCCATGTACCTCAAATCCATGAGGTTTCTCTATGTATACTTCCTCTTCAATGATCCCATTGAGGAATGATGTTTTCACATCCATTTGATGCAACCTCCACTTCATAACTGAAGCAATAAAAATAAAAACTCGAATAGACGCATACCTGGCGACTGGATAAAATGTCTCCTCATAGTCCACTCCCTCTTTTTGGGAGAACCCTCTCACCACATACCTCGCCTTGAACTTCTCTATGCTACCATCTGAAACATGCTTGATATTATAGAGCCACCTGGAACTCACAACTATCTTCCCGTCCGGTCTTGTCACCATGTCCCAAACATAATTGCTCATAATAGAGGTGTACCCCTCTACCATGGCATCCCACCATACCTACTGATATGATGCTTCCAAAAAATCAAAAGGCTTAACATCATTGATGCTACTCATAGCACCATAGAGTTCAAAATCTTTTTCGAAGGCCTGCGCTCTCTAACCACACTCCTAGGAGAATTACCAACAGCCCTCAATGCCTGTACTATCCATCTGGGTCTCATGATAGGGATAGCAGGGGATAAATCCTCCTCTTCACATGAATTATGAACTATTAATTGCTACTAAGCCTTTAGAGCCTACTTCTCCTTGTCCTCTATCACTACTAATGACTCTTGAGTACTCCGAGATGTTAATTTCTCATCGAACTTCACATCTCTACTCACAACTGTCTTCCTATGTGCTAGAATGAATATGCTATAAGCCTTCGAGGTCTCACTGTACCCCGCAAATATACCCTTATGTCTTGAAGGCTCAATCTTCGTCCTCTTCTCCACTAGCATGTGGATGTAAACTAGACAACCAAATATCCTCAAATGTCCTATCTCTGGCTTCACCCCTGAGAATGCCTCCTCTGGAGTCTTGTCCCCTGATATCCCATGAGGACTCCCGTTCTACACATATATCATTGTATTACATGCCTCAACCCACAAAAACATGGGCAACTCCTAATCATGTATCATAGCCTTGGTAGAACCGATGATGGGCCAATTCTTTCTCTTCGCAACCCCATTCTACTAAGGGTTGTATGAGACTGTCAACTCTCTCTTGATCCATGCCTCCTTGCAGAAATCCTTGAAGTCATTGGAGGTGTACTCTACCCCATTATTTGACCTCAAGAACTTAATATTCATTCCTGTTTGGTTCTCTTCCTGAGCTCTGTACTCTCTGAACTGACTAAAGACCTCATCCTTGGTCTTCATAAAGAACATCCAAGTTTTCCTGGAAAAATCATCGATAAATGTCACATAGCATGATGATCCATGTACTAATGCTACTAACATCATCCAATTCACATATGAATGGATAAGATCCAATGTCCCCTTGGACCTACTCTTCCTACTTGTAAAATCAACCTTGACATTCTTTCCAAGTGCACACCCTCTGTACACTCCCTTCTACTCAATACTGAACTCTAGAAGACCCGTAAAATCTCCCTGAAAATCGACAATGCCCCATGGTGTAGGTGTCCCAACCTCCTGTGCCACAACTGTTACAGAAATATTCCCCTGCAGACAGGTGAACTTTCCCTTGGATTACTGACCTCTATACGAAGACAGAAAAACACAAGTGGACACTAACATTCCTTTCAATTTAGTTTAACTAATTAGAAAGAGAGAGAGAGGGAGAAAAAGTGTAGTGCACCTAGTTTCGAAGTTTGTCCTCGCTGCTTCCAATCTGATCTTGATCTCCAAACTACTTAGCACAAATTTTTACCTGCAATGCAATATACAACAAAGAGAAACAAAGAACTCCTACTCTACAAGATTAGATTAAACAAATTCATCTACAAATATTGAAGGAACAATAGACAAGCATATTCAAGAATACACAAGATTGAAGGAAATAGGGCAAGTATATTAGATGAGAAATTAAAAGGAAACTTACAAACATGGATGGTGTTGCAACAACCTCATCAAGTCCTCCTCTTCCAACCCTTGCATGAATCCAAAGATCATAAATTTGATATCTCTGTTTATCTTTTCTTCACCTTGGAATGGCCTCCTTTTATAGGCTTGGGAGTTTCAACCACCATGAGTAGATGTGCGGATTAGTTGAGAATATGACTCCGTTAGGTTAGGATATGACCCTATGATAGTGATATAGGATAACATTTGATCCAAACCAACATCATCTCCAAGAGCTGGCCTTCAGAAAGAGGCGGGATTCTCCAAATTTTCCTCTAACCAAAATCAACGCTCCCCTATAGTTAGAGATGGAGCGTTGATCCTATATCAATGCTACCTAAATAAGGTAAAGGGGGCATTGATATATGAGGTAACTCTCCCCCAGCATGGCCAGGGGGCGCCGCCCTTCAAAAATGCCCAAAAAATGGTCGATTTTTCAAGTAAAAAGTGTGTCTCTGGCCTTGAAATGATGGGTTTCTTCCTCCAATATGACTTAGGGGTCATGAAAAATGTTCTTTGATGGTTTCAAGGGGTTAAAACACATATAAACACATATAAAAGTGAATGTGACAGTCAATAAGGTGCATATGGCACTTGACGACACTTGTGACACTTACCAAGGTGCATACGACACTTGCGACACTTAGGATGAGATACTTAAGTGTGGAATTTTGATGTGTAATAGATTGCCCCCTAAAGTGTGAGGTCAAAAGAGAAACTGATGGCTGAAACACTTTACAATTCTTCAATGCAAGGTTGTGGAGTTGGAGAACCTGACAGAAGCTACAAACAATCATCAAACAATATTAATATATGTTCCATTTCCGAGGCAGGAATACCTGTGCTCAGAATACGAGATGACTCAAAGGACGATCATCGACCAATACACTATGGATCCATGAAAAATATTGACTAAGGATATGGCCACCAGAGATACAATGTGGATCCATACCTCCATGACATGAACTGAACGTAGCCACGAAAAATACATAGTGGAGCTACGAGATGATAAAACATAGCCACAGACCAATACCACGTGGATCTATGTGACAATATATACATCAACATGCTCAAATGATCTCCTTCACAGTTTGGTAAAAGCAAATAACAGAGTGAACGCTCAACCCAGGGTCTTCATCCAAATCTCGATGTGGTATGAATCTATCCATGTGAATAGATGATTTGATGTGGAACATGGTAGAAACCACTTGATTACCGATCATTGAGGTAAACCGTTAACAAATGTAGGGGAAATCACCAATGATGTCAATGACTCCCAAGGTACCTTAGTACATTCCAACAAATGTCAATAAATGAGATGAGGTTGAACATTCGCGGAATCATCCGATCGGAGGTCAATGATGTAAACCTACCATCGAAAGTGAGGAGGCCTACCATTGAGGCATGCAGATCCAAAGGTACTAACTCGTTTCTAAGTCTAATTCCCGGATGATGTGTTGAGTTTGACAAGAAAAGACTCGTATCCCCCATCATTGACACGAAACTGACATAGGAAAGTGATGTAAGATGGTGAATCAAATGAGTATGGACTGACACATGAAATGGAAACTAAAAATACTACATATGGATGGTATGAAGTGAAACTTCCCTTGAACATGATGAGGCACGACAACTGACTTGGCAACATTGACTCGACGAGTACCAAGAATATAATGTGACGATAATAAGAGCACTCTTTGACTTGATGAAAAAGTATGGCGACACATGGAATTGGTATGACTCAGAGACAAGCGGATTACCCAACTGTAAGATGAGACGCAAACAGGTGCCATGTTCAAGGGAGACAATAGTTGCCATAAAGGATTCCCAAAAGCTTGACCCACTTCCTTCAATTTTTCCCTCACCCAGATACATGAGTACCTCTTTTTCATTTCATGAGCTCGAGGAGGGTAACACATGATCGATATAACTCACCTTCGGTAAGCTCCTCTTCCTTTATTTAATGAACTGGAAGAAGTAAGGGTTCGTTCCCATATGGGTCGTTTAATGTGTAGTTTAGTGAGTCCAGAGAAGGAAAACTCAATGCCTTTTCATGTTTAGATAGTCTGAAAAGAACTTAAAGGCTTCTCCATGGATGAATTTTCGTAAATTTAGTCTCCCAAGCCTGAAAAAAGTGTAAAACAATATAGGGGAGAACTCTTCTAATCATGCTTGATTAGTGTTGAAACAGACCTTGAATTTTTATTCTTGAGGTTGAAAAATTTGTATTTTAGATTCTTTATATTTTTCAAATTTCCTAAAAGAAGAATTTCATCACTGATAAATTGGCGATACATTTATTTGTTTATTTTTGGACAAAAAACGAAAAAAATCTAAACGAATATAAGTTTTCCAACATTACTTGAAACAATCTTTTAAACGAGCATTGATTTAAAAATTAAGGAGTTTTAATTTAAATCGGAAAATCGGGATTCAGAGTTCTACGTGAACAAATGTTTAACGCAAATTGAATAGCGAAATCCCGATCCCCGATTTCCCGATACATTAATCCTTATTTAAAACATAATTTACTTAATTCAAAATTAAAGGGGTTTAAACATTAAGTTAATCACATCGCAATTTCAGGATTCGCGGTTTTGTGAGAACAAAGAATCTTGTCATCGCATTTCCCGATTTCCCGATTTAGCGATACATTTAAACCTTAAGTGAAGTTTTGAATTAATCTAATTACCGTTAAGCCTGATTAAGAATTGATAATGACATCGGGATGTCGGGATTC